>PNEQ01110831.1:0-32578 GCA_003012365.1 Medauroidea extradentata
TCGTCAAGTTACCGAGAATGTCGTACTTTTTGGCGCTGTTTTCCGGGCGGTCGGACTCAAACTCCACCCACTTTTTTCCATTGTTAAATTTATAAAGTAAATAAAGATTGCTGGAGCATTTTCTTAAATTTGTGAGCGAAGAAAGTATTTCATATATTGATAAAAAATACGTTTTGATAAATTGTTTATCTTAGCGGAATGGAAGTGGGCGGAGTTTAGTCCGACCGCCGTAACATCAGCGCCAATAAAACACAATAGTCTCGGTAACTTGGTGAACTACAGCCAAACAACAAGGGGGTCAAGTTTCCAGGCGAGTGTCCAGACCTGTTCTTCTACGACCGTGGCCATGACTTTGGCGGATTCGAGCTTCCTGTTTCTAATTTATTATCTTTGCCGTGCGGCAACAACCTTGTTTTAGTACTGTCCCGGGCGCAAGGCGCTGTTGTCGCAAGCTATACTCGGTCAAAGATGCCGTTCTAGTGAAACCTTTTTTGTCTATGGATTTCATCATGTGCAATGTTTTGGAGTGTGCGTGTGTGACGAGTGCGGTCCTGACCAAAGTTTTTAAAATTAGTGTTTGAATAGTACGTTGGTTGTTAAGAAACGTGACAGTTACAGTTTTACGTAAATCATTTTACGCAATCTGCATGATTGATGAAATTAATGGCAGTTTAAAATTTTGTAGGTTATGTTCAGTTTTGTGCAGTGTACCTAACTGTACTGAATATTTGTACCATTTCACTTTGCTGCGAAAGACATGCAAGCGTTTCCTGCCTATTTGCAAGATCCTCATTTGGTTGCAAGGATTCAAGAATATTTTGGAGTTAAAATATTCCAAAACGGAGGAACATCATCTAAGCCAAGGCAGTTGAACAGTTTCAGTAAACCGGAAAATGCGAGTGGGACTTCTCAAGAACATTATAAACGCAGAGGAACGCATGGGAAACGGCTAAATGTAAATGGAGTTGAAAGCAATGGTCACGTATTTAGTGGCGGAACAGGCGAAGATGCGGTTTCTTCTGAATCAGAATCAGAAAGTAAAAATTATATTGTTACCAATAAGTTTTGGTATTACTTGTTTGTCCTAGGAACAGCGCTTGGTGACGAGATATTCTATGCTTCATTCATTCCATTTTGGTTCTGGAATATTGATGGAGCAGTTGGTAGGAGGGTGGTTTTGGTGTGGACAATTGTCATGTATATAGGTGAGTTATGTATCCTCAGGCATGGTAAAAGTACACAGGAAATGTAATTGTATGTAAGACAAGTAGCCTAAATATAATCTACCTCGGTATTCTCCCCAGCAAAAATTGAGCAAGTAGTTTATGAGACCAGTCAGATGGATTGTGAAATAGGCTTGATATTGTGGTAAATATCAAGAGTAGCTACTCATCGTGTACTGGCCAAACCATTGATTTTAGACTTATAGTTTATTAATGAAGAATGTTTCTAGTGATGTCCTAAGCAGTCCTACGTAAAACCATTTTTTTGTTAGGTTAGGTTTTTTAGGTTAGTTTTGCTTAGTTGGAGTTAGATGAGGTTATATTAATTTAGATTAGTAATGTAAAAGAAAGGAAAAGGTCGCTAAGCGATCAGTATGTACAAAAGACAGAAGCACAAGTACTCACGTTGTAGTACTAGGACAGATACACACAAAATAGGACAACACATAATCACAGAAGCATGTATCACGGCATTTCGCTGCTTAGAGCAGCTTCCTCAGGCGAAGAGACATTGCTGACTGCGATGTGGCTGCCATGCACAGATGCTGATGCACCTAGCGGCCAATGGTTGAACTGATATGAGGCGGGAGATTCGAAAGCGTCGAGTAGAAGAGGATGTCTAGAGGTTCATGAGGAGATAAGAGTGCAATGGTTGTGGGAAGCTGACTGACTGGGGATGTATTTTATATTGAGTCCTGGGGGGTTTGGATTTGGTTATATACTGATGAGCTAGTTCCCATCGTCTGAGTTCAGATATATTGCTTGTAGGTGGCAGGACCTTCACCACTAGTGCAGTAGCACGAGTCAAAATCCTTGTTAAGGGGGGCTGCATGGGCAGCAACATGTTTTTCCTGTGGGTTGGTGTCTTTACCTGCTATGGCTTGTCTGGTGTCTGCTCTGTGGCCATTCATTCTCTGTCTCAGAGTGTTGGTTCTGAGGCCAATATATTCAGCATCACAGTGTGAACACTAGCTGGTAGATCAAGTTCTTGGTAGCACAATTGTAACTGACTTAGATGGGGTAAATGTGATTGGTTTGCCTGCTTTTGAATGACGTAGAGGGCTGGTGGATAGAGATAAGGTAAGTGTCTGAAAAGTTATACCTTACCATTTCAAAACAGTGTGTCGAGGCCCGAGTACCTCACACGTAGACTAAGCTCATCATTCCAGAATCATATCATACACCTGATCCGGTCCGCAGCACAATTATTTCTTCCGACGCATTCTTGTGGATTGGTCAGCAGCCCACACACACATCAGTCCACGCTCACTGCACAACACTTTCTGCCAAGAAGATGACAAGGCTTGCGCGCGCATCTTGGAAAATACTGTGCAGATTACTTGTGGCTCATTACGAGCGTCCAACCTACCAAAGCTTCTAAAGATTCCTCTTATAACTTTGATACCTGTCTCACACAGACACGAACTAACACATCATAAACTTCCAAGAGTAGTTCTGTTTAGAATGCACCTACTGTTCATGGTAACACAAAAAAATAATCCAACAAGACCATGCTATGCCTTGGAGTCCTTTAACCTTTCGGTATGGCTGACTTTGAAAATACATTAAGAAATTACACTGAATGGTTAAACAATGCAATCTTTTTTTTTTATGTACCTACAATAGTTAAAACTTCATCAAAAATGAATTTTATCTCTTCTACTGTGATTCTACAACACGGTACAGAGGGAGTGGAGGGCAATTTCTTACTTAATGCTTAGTAGGTCAGAATTTCACTCGTATAGAATATTGTTTGAGCAAGCACTGTTTCCTCTTGGATAGTTGCTTCGGTTCCTTCTGGCTCTCCTGTATGAGCTGTTGTACGTACTTAGAGACTTCTTCGGGGGATGGAGACAGAGTGTAAAAGTGTTGGGGTGGATGAGGATCCTTGTCACAAGAGGCGATGTTATGTGTCAGGGGAGGGTGGAAGGAATTAATTACAAGATAACGTTGATATAGGTCGTTCGGGATAAAGTGAGCACTAAAAATTTAACGTTTGAAAAATGTCACTAGCTGTTTCTGCATATAATTCATCATTATTTCTAGTACCCTTACTGCTTATATGGTTTATTTAATGAATATAGTTCCGTGTATTTTTGTATTTAAATTCAACAATACTGAAACAAAATCAACCCATATCGATATACTTGTACTTTCACTTAATAAACTTTTTTTTCGTCAAACTATATAGGTACCTACCGATAGCACATTTTATCTTACACGCACAAACATCAAGTGATGTGGTCAAAGATGTTAGACATTTCATGGTGTTAGCCTTTACGTGCGGAAAGATACTAATTGGCTGAAAATAGATCTTTAGCAGGGCTTTCTTGAGTTCTCTCTTTATCCAGAACCACCTATAGGATACATTTGTGAGCTGATGAGAACAAAATTAAGATAAGTGTGAGAAATCCATTGATAGTGAGGTGTAAGAGTTGGAATATTAATGCCACACTCTTTAGTTTTGCAGTGGTTTTGAAAAAAAATTTTTAACGCAAATTAATGCGTGTATCAAAAATTCATCTTACAGTTTTAACACTTGCATGTCATAGTTTGTAGTTGAATTTTTCTGTTACAATTTACCAAATGGATTTTTAGATTTATCACATATTTTGTTGTCAAAATAAGCCAAAATAAAGGAAAATAATTTTTTGCTAGCAAACGGTACATTATTTTGAAAAACGCTCTGCCAAAATTTTGTATTGTATGACTGTGCACAGTCTTAAATTTTTTCAAAACATTTAGTTAAAAAATATTCAAGTTATTTGCAATTGTTTGTAATAAATGAAAGATTATGGCCTTAGGTGCCTCCCTACCTGCGCTTCAAATGCATTGCAGCGAGTTACGGCTATTATTTTTTTGACGAAACTATTTAATGAGCGTTATATTTTTAGATCTACGAAAAGAATATACACTTCAAACTGTGTCAATATAGTTTTAAAAATTTGGCACATTTAGTAGAAACATCACTTTCGGGCCTCTCAAAATGGCCAAAAATGTTTTTTTTTAGACTGTAGTATCTGGAAGATTAACAACATGATTAAAAAAAAAACAACTATAGAAACAAGCGTTGGACTTTGAACTATGCTACCCACAAATAAAATAATGTGGTCACCGCTTAAAATCCCATAGGAAAAAGAATATTAGTAAATCACTACACGCCAGCTGAGTAGCTGAGAGGCGATAATCCATTACATACGACAGAGGAGGCAACAACCTATGATTATTGACAGTGTGTCTCAGAATGGAGAAAGATCACGCCCCATTAGCTACCTCTTGATGTATGCATCCCATTCTTGCACATGTAATGCTTAGTTCACCTTGATGCTACAGCGGGCAAAACGTTATGTGCGCTGCGTCTAATTAATTAGCTCATACGATTCCAGGGTTATAATAGCTGTGAGGCAGTAAATTATTATTGTTGTTATTAAATGTTAAGAGGATTTCCTATATTTTAAAATAATAAGTTTACTAAAAATTTACAATTACTGTTTATAAAACAAACAATAATGATTTCTTATGAGTACTTACAGCTTCCCTTTTTTTTACTAGCTTAACCCTTATCGACTTCACGTATTTTAATTCAAAATCATTTTTTGTAATGAATATCAGTATGTTTTGTTTGCAGAGTAGCACATACATATAGGTAAGGTAAAAATTATTTTAATTAATTTTTAGGGTCTTTTGGTTAGCATTTTAATGTAAATATGTTAACCTGATAATACCAAATATTTATTACCTTTCTACCATGTTAAAGCATGTTGTGATTAGTTCTGTGTGCCCCTTAATGTAGTCTGTCTCCAGTAACTATGACGTGTATGTACATGTTATTTGTGTTGGTAACTTATTTCAGGACAAGGTATCAAGGATATTGTGCGGATACCACGACCGTCAAGTCCTCCAGTAGTAAAGCTTCAAAAGAAATGGGCGATGGAATATGGTATGCCATCCACACATGCCATGGTTGGTGTTTCCATACCATTTTCTGTGGTGTTGTACACAATGAACAGATATCAGGTACAATTGTTGTGTTTATTTATATTTTAGTTTCTTACAGTATAACTGTAGGCCCTATCTACTACCTTGCAAATTAGAAAGGAACTAAAATGGTGGAGAGAAGGTTAAATATCATTGAGTTATTACTCATTACATGTCAAATGCTTCTATCTCAAGTTAATCAGAACATAATTTAAAAACAAAAATATCATATTTTGCAAATCATGGAACATCTGGTGCTAGATATCTTAGAATAGATTTGCTTCATTTCTTGTGTTATAGGGAGGGAGCCTTTATGTAACATGCTATTTTCTAATAGGCTACAAATGTCCGGAAATACTTTAAAAAAAAAAGTAGGTTAAAATGGTGTTTTCAATTTGGTTTTATAAAATAAAGTGACCGTCTTACCAAAATTTAAATAAAATAAAGACTGAACCTCCAGGAATTCAACATGTTTACGAAATTTCTTGTTAAAAATAATCTGAAAAGCAGAATAATTTTTAATACTGAAAAATCTGCATACAGTAAAATGGACAAATTTAACCCTCCTTGTCTAGAAACGTGTTCAAATAAAATTTCGTTAAGTAGTTCTTTAATATTGATTTTTAAAATGAGCCATTCAAATAACCCTTGATCTGATAGCTGAAAATCTGAAGTTCCTCGATTCTATTGTTAATTACCATATGTAAAGTCCGCAAATTTTTCAGTTAACGCTTCAAGAACGTCTGTAGTGCATAATCTGTTAGAGAACATTTAAGGTTTTTTTTTATCATAATAATGTATTAATAACACATAAGGGGAAGAAAAAACTGCACTTTATATTTAAAAAAAAAGCAAAAAAAACTTAAAATTTTAATTTCTTTGAATAAAAAAAAATATTGAAGCCAAACCAGATTTTTAAATGGAAAATATACTTTTTTAGATTATAATATACAAGCGACCTGGGTATCACTAATTATCTATAGCCAAGAATTGATGTCTATACGTGGACCTGCCATACACTTCCAAGTCTTGATCCTCCTTAATTAATTAATTTATTATTAATTATTGTTATTAATTGATAAATTTGTAGGGAAAATATGACACAAAAAGGAAAAAAAAAAAAAAAGTTCTGTTCTGATAGCTACCAAACTTCACAGGATCACTTTCTGGGCTAATCTGAACATTGCCTGAAAATTTCATCAAAATTGCTCCATCCGTTTTAGAGTCCATAGGGAACATATATACACACATCAGTTTATATAAGATTTAATACAAATTTTACAAACATTATATTTTCACTATCAAATCGAGGAAAGTACAGTTTCAGTACATTTGATTCAATAGTATAATCCCTTTAAATATTTCCAAAACAATATATATTTTTTAAAAATTATATCTATGTTTTTAAGCAACTTGTTTTGTAGCTATAAACCAGCCAAAATACATAAACACGTATTGCTCAATACAAAGCTTCAGAAGTGAACTTACTTGATTGCTTCACTCCTACTATAAATGGTAATTCTCCTCTGAAATAGCACGGGAAGTAAAAAAAAAATTTGTTGGGCCCAAAACGATGACAATGCAATGGTCACCAACTGCTACATGTGAAAGTGATATAAAGTAATAGATAATTATGCACTAGAGAAAATATTAGTACTTTCCTAAGTTGTATTTTCTGCCATTTTTGAAGCTGAGCTATCAAGTCACTGGTGGTTTACCGTATTTGTCTTTATAATCCTTCAGAATAACATTTTGGAACTTTCACAATACATAAAGCAGAGCAGAGGTGTGTATTAAGGATCTTTAATTGATATTTTTTTGTTGAATGATTTAATTTTGACAAAGGGTGCTGCTTACTCAGTCATGAGAACAAGAATGAGTATGTGTTAAGATTTTTTTTTAAGAATGAGAATACTTGTTTGCTCACAGTTCTTGGGTTGAAAAAGCAACATTTTAAAGATCCTGTAGCAATATGATGTGCACCGAGATGAACAAAAGAGTCAGTAGTAAAATATACGTAGATTTGACAGGTAGACCTACTGAGCCACATTTAATATATCATATAATTGGTTATCCTTTTCCAGTGCCAGGGCTCCAAGGTAGGTTGGGCTGTTAATATACAAATATGTACATAAGTTCATATTGATTCCAACACATATTTAGGTGTGCATTTTAATTGCAAACACACAGTCCTACTTGAATTATGTAAAGTACGCTCTGTTCGCTGTTATACTAATGACTAGCTCCTAGAAAGAAGGACATACCACTACTGTGGTAGTCATACTTTGACATTGTACTGAAGGGACTTTCATTTGCCATTGAATTTGTTAAGGGACAAAACCCAGGATTTGAACGGATGCTTCTGTTTCTTAGGTCGGATTATCTTGGATTTGCTTTATTTTGTGTACATTTTGGGGTTTGTCTTTCTTCTAGTTTTGTTGTAGGGTTTTTCTGGGTTTTGAATTTCTGGGGCTTAGTGCAGTGTGTCTGTTTGCCCCTTTTTAATGGGACCCCGAGGCTGGCTTCGGCCGCCTCTTAGTGTGAAAGGTGTCGCCCCGGTTGACGGTGCCTTAGCCTCCCCCTCCCCGTCGGTCCTTCCGCTACACTGGCCATGGAGGGTGGGCCTAGGAGGAGGGGGGGGTTGATTTCCGGCGGCAGGGGCGCTGGCGAGGCGAGCGCGTAGCGGTGCCGCGGCGCGTGGAGAGAGGGGTCACTCTCTGGTTGGAAGCCGAGCAATCAACATTGTGAGCTCTGGGGACGGGATGTGTGCCTTAGCAGGCTGTTTATCTCTACTCAAAGGATGGATGCGCCAGCGGCGAGAAGCACGTGAGCGCTATTGTTCTGAAAGAAGACATAAGGCTGTTGCTTCTGCTACGTGAGTGTCGTTCTTTACTACAAAAGGTTCGTCTAGGAATTCGGTGAGTTGCCGTTTCCGTATGGAGACATTTTCCCTTATCGCCGACCTCGAGTTTGGGTAAGTGGGGCACGTTGGCAGCTGGGCGATTAACGGCCTTAATGAAAGCACTGGAGTGTGTGGTCATTACGCAGTTGGTGCAACATCGCATTCGGGATACAACAGGGGGATATCTTTGCCCGACTTTTTAACTTTACGAAATTATTGCCGCTCGTTTGGGAGGAAATGTCGGGAGCATTTGTGAAACAAGTGAATGGTTATTTATCGAAGCCCACGAGTTAAATGGGGAAGATTGCCAGAGTGGATTCTTGTGTACTTGTGCAATAGGTTTATCAGTAACTTAAGAGATTGTTTGCGCATATTGAATCAGACTGTACTTTTATCAGTGTGTGTGTGTAAACTTATGGCGTGTAGCATATACGTATGTGAACCATCATTTGTATGTGAATTGCATCTCGAAGTTGTTAATACACTAGCTTTAAATTATGTTGTGTTTTTCATTGCTCACGAACGATATGTCGAAAGCCCTAATCACTAATTAGCTATAAGCATCGGTTAGTTGATGTGGTTTTTACTTGCCCCTTTGTTGAGTTTGAGTTGTTGGAGTTGGTTTTTTGTAAGGCCTTCAGCCTCTGGGAGTCGTCTCAAGTGTGGTCGGCTCAATTTCACTGTGCCACTCTGCTCCCTTCTGGGGCAAGTGACAGGAGTTAGATAAGACAATCGTTCTTGAGCAAGGGAATGTTGGTGTCATTCGGGATTTTTGTATTGTGTTGTTTGTTTACGGCACTTGCAATTTACGGCACATCTAGGTCCCTAAGTATGTCTGCGCCGTCATATTTTTTGTATTGTTTGGGATGGGCCGACTTGGTTATTTATTTAAATGAACGGGCCTCGTAGTGGCAGAAGATGAAACTGCCGTAGAGTTACGTCAAAGAGCTATCACATGGTTCAGAGAGGAGGAAGAGAGGCGGAAAGATATAGCGCGGATAGATAAGGTACCTGCCAGGGAAAATAATGAGAAATGGACCAGAGAGTTGGTCAAAACGTTGCCTTGCGTTGACAGCTGGGAAGTGGAGCCCGTCCTAGATTTTTTGATTAAATTATTGAGAATAACAGACATAAATCAGGTTCTCGAAAAAAGCTTCTTGGCCGGATTAGCGATCAAATGCATAGGACCCTTGGCGGAGGTGTTGGCAGAAGTTCTGTCAAGTGAGAACTACTGCAGTGTGGAGACTTTTCACATGGGCGTGTTAGATCGAATGTTTCCGGCAGGAGTCCGTTTCAGGTGCATCAAACGATATATCGAACGTTTTCAAAGGCCCAACGAAACCTTTATTGCCTTTGTAGAGTCTGTTGTGAACTATAGCAGGGCCTTGAGGGAAATGCGAGAAGAAAGGGATCTGATTACCTGGATTATGGAAAACATCTCTCCTATGACAAGGGCCGAATGTAATTTGTGCCAGTACCCGACGTCGTTGACGGAATTAAAAAAGTTGGCTGTGAACATCCAGGGTCGTGGGGAAACACGGCGAGAATACTTCAAGGAATTTTCCATGGATGACAAGGGCTCGGGGGGTAACAAGGGATATAATCACGGTCGCGTGATGGTAGTCGAGGCGCGGGAGCATGGGGAGTTGCGTAAGCCGAGGGAGAAAGAAAATCCGAGTAGAGTAGGAAGGTGCGCCAATTGTGGCGGGAGGGGCCATTGGGTGGCTGAATGTAAGAAGGCCAGACATAACGTGCAAGAACGACGATGCTTCAAATGTAATAAAATTGGACAGCTGAGGGGACAGTGTCCGGGAAACGAGCAAGGGCGGGAGGGAGGCACGACCTCGTAGCCCTCGTATACCGGAAGTCACGCAGTGATAAGCACGCACATAAAGGAAATATGCTTATGGTGCAATGGGGAAATGGAGGAAAAAATGTGAATGAATGGGCGTTGGTAGATTCGGGAGCCACGAGAAGTTTAATAAGTTGGGATTTATGGGATCGCCTCATGAAAGTGGAAGCGACCTTAAGGGGCAAGTTGGGAAGGGATGACACGCCTAGTTTTGTTACGGCCGACGGATCAGAGCTGACTTGTGAAGGCTTAGTAAAATTGCATTGCAAAATAGCTGGATTGTCTTGGAATTTTATTTTCGCAGTAGTTAAAGGATTGAGTGTTGATTCTGTGTTAGGTTTGGATTTTTTTGGGCACTGTGCAAGCGAAGGTAGATTTTAGGGGAGGCACCTTAACTTTTGATTTTCTTCCTGATGTCCAAATAACGTTGTCGTTAGAATGCCGAAACATTGTGAAAATATATTCTGTTACAGAAGAAGCTAGCAGAGAGTGTGACGTGCAAAACATTTTACAGAATTATAAGGATGTGATTACCGAGAAAATCGGGAAATGTGATATTCTCCCTTATCAGTTCCATCTTTCTGATAAAACTCCCTTTAGGAGTAGGCCGTTTCAGTGTTCTCCCGTTAAACTAGAATGTTACCGGAATAAAATAGAAAAACTATTAAAAGCAGGGGTGGTCGTCCCGTCTACCTCGGAATTTTCGTCACCCGGATTTTTAATCAGTAAGCCGGGAGGTGAAGATTTTAGATTAGTAGTGAATCACGCAAAGTTGAACGAGAGAGTGCCGGTAGACCCTTTCCCGTTTACCCACGGTGGAAGCAGCCTTACAGCATTTGGGGCGGGCTAATTATTTCACAACGCTGGATTTAAATAACAGTTTTTATCAAATTCTATTACATGAGGAATGTAGGAAATATACAGCTTTCAGCACTCCTTGGGCACAGTTTGAATTCATACGAATACCTATGGGAAGTAATTTTGGCAGCCAGGCATTGAGTAGAGTGTTAAACGAGGTTTTGAAGGAATTCAAATTCAAGTACGTATTCCACTATATAGATAACGTGATTATCTATAGTGAGAGTTGGAAAGAACATCTGCAGTACATTTTGGGGTTTGCGTTTCTTCTAGTTTTGTTGTAGGGTTTTTCTGGGTTTTGAATTTCTGGGGCCTAGTGCAGTGTGTATGTTTGCCCCTTTTAAGTGGGACCCCGAGGCTGGCTTCAGCCGCCTCTTAGTGTGAGAGGTGTCGCCCCGGTTGACGGTGCCTTAGCCTCCCCCTCCCCGCCGGACCTTCCGCTCCACTGGCCATGGAGGGAGGGACCTCAGAGTAGGGGGGGTTGAGTTCCGGCGGCAGGGGCGCTGGCGAGGCGGGCGTGGCGCGTGGAAAGAGGGGTCACTCTCTGGTCGGAAGCTGAGCAATCAACATCGTGAGCTCTGGGGACGGGACATGTGCCTTAGCAGGCTGTTTATCTCTACTCGAAGGATGGATGCGCCGGTGGCGAGAAGCACGTGAGCGTGGCTCGCGCTATTGTTCTGAAAGAGGATATAAGACTGTTGTTTCTGCTACGTGAGTGGCGTTCTTTACTCTAAAAGGTTCGTCTAGGAATTTGGTGAGTTGCCGTTTCCGTATGGAGACATTTTCCCTTATCGCTGACCCCGAGTTTGGGTAAGTGGGGCACGTTGGCAGTTGGGCGATTAACGGCCTTAGTGAAAGCACTGGAGTGTGTGGTAATCGCGCAGTTGGTGCAACATCGCATTCGGGATACAACAGGGGGATATCTTTGCCAGACTTTTTAACTTTACCAAATTATTGCCACTCGTTTGGGAGGAAATGTCGGGAGCGTTTGTGAAACGAGTGAATGGTTATTTATCGAAGCCCACGAGTTAAATGGGGAAGATTGCCAGAGTGGATTCTTGTGCACTTGTGCAATAGGTTTATAAGTAACTTGAGAGATTGTTTGCACATATTGAATCAGACTGTATTTTTATCAGTGTGTAAACTTATGGCGTGTAGCGTACACGTATGTGAACCATCATTTGTATGTGAATTGCATCTCGAAGTTGTTAATACACTAGCTTTAAATTATGTTGTGTTTTTCATTGCTCACGAACGATATGTCGAAAGCCCTAATCACTAATTAGCTATAAGCATCGGTTAGTTGATGTGGTTTTTACTTGCCCCTTTGTTGAGTTTGATTTGTTGGAGTTGGTTTTTTGTAAGGCCTTCAGCCTCTGGGAGTCGTCTCAAGTGTGGTCGGCTCAGATTCAATACATCAAGGAAATGTATGGTTTGAAAAAAAATCTGAGATGCAGAATAATTATTAATAGTAAGATAAATCAAGCAATCAATATGCTGGATTAATTTCCTAACTTTTCTTGTAGTCTAGAAACGTGCACGAATAAAATCACGTAACTGGTTTTTTAATATTGATTTTGAAAGTAGTATAACCCGTGATCTAACAGCAGAAAATCCAATATTCATTTATTCTATAGTTAATGTAAAGTAGGAAAATTTTTCAATAAAAATTCAAGAACGGCTGTAAGCTTAGTATAACTGTTGGAGAACCTCCGTCAAGATTTGTTATTGTATTAATGTATTCAAAAAACATATAAGGCACTTTATGCTAAAAACCTTAAGAATGACGTAATTTTTTAATTCCTTTGAATAAACAAAAATATTAAAGTATAAACCAAGTTATTTCATGCAAAACATGCCTTTTTATGATCGTAAGATATTCTGTACACATTGTACAAACATTACTTTTTCAATATTGCATCAAGGGCAATATAGTTTTCTGCTTGTCAGAGTCGCTGAGGTAACCTTACAGATGATATTTGCAGGTGGAATTCACAAAATGTCAAATGTTTTTGGGAGAGAAAAATTGTAGTATAAAAATATCAATTTGGTTTCATCTGCTTCTCTGTCTTTTGCCAAAATTTGCATCACACATAATTCTGTAGCCGTAGGCTTCCACTACTTGTAATTACCTGAGGATAGATGTACAGTATGTATGTGTGTTACCAAAATGTCATGCATGTGTTCTGTAATGATTGAGAAACTTTTGGAAACCTTAAACTGTGCACATCAATCACATGTCAGTTTCTTTGCCATGTAACCCATGGGAAAAGCCTGTGTTACCCAGTTTTTTATATTACAGATGTGAATCAAAGTATTGACTCTCTCATTTTGTTGGGCATGACTATGTAGTAAAGTCCAATGCATGTACAGTATATTTATTTATGCAAGTAAAACTTCTTAAACTTTACATATGCGTGAGTATTTACTTCACTTCATCATCTTACAATGTGTGTTCATAGTTCCATGTAATATGATATGTGGTGCAGCCAATAACAGAGTGCACCTTGTAGGAGAACTGAACAGCTCCTGAACCACGTTTTTTTGAGCTTAGCTCCAGTCCGGCTGTCTGTGCAGATCCTGAGAAGTTCCAGAGTTTTGTTACCACCCATCTAGTCAGAAGACCTGATGGATTTTTTCCATAGTTAATTTCTAGCACACACTATCACTTTGTAGTGCCTTAATTTTCACATTCCCTGCGTTACAGACGTCCCCACTTTCCTCCACAGCACTACCAACAGGCTTCAGTAAGTACAGATTTTAGGGGAAATGGGGAAGATATTTTACATTTTTGATTAATGTAGTGCACAACATCACAAGAAGTATTTTCTGAACTTGTACCTCACCATTGAGTACTTTCATATGACTTTAGAAAATAATCATTCCACGCAAGTTTCATTATATGGTAAAGGACTAAAGGACCATGAGATCAGTGGTGGATCCAGGGGGTTGCCCCCCTCCTCTTTTTTGCCTTCAATGCATAGTTTATCCTTTACAAAAGAGTTTTTTTAAGTGTTATATTCAATTTTTTTTTAGGAAATGCCTTAAATAGTTCCATTTTGCACCTTAAAAACTAAATTTTCTAGGAGATTGCAGAGAAAACTTATTTACCAGCTATTTCATATAGCATAATACAGACATGCGAAAATCCAGATCAACCCTAATTTGGAAAATTGCTTCACATTTGTTACTAACTGCAGTAGTGGGTCCTTCGGGCAGGATTGACTAACCACAAACCATTTTTGGCTACTAGAACTACTCTGATTTTTCCATATCAGGGCTCTACATTAATACTGGGGAACATTTAATGCTGGTAACTAAATTTATCCTTTGAAGTATAACATAAAATGTAATAATTTTTCTTCAATTTTATTCTGTTTCAGAGTACCATAGATCAAAATATTAAGTTATTGTGCAATAAGGATGGAATTGAAAACCTTCTACCCATGTCAAAACTGCCCCATGTGCTCTGCGGAGCAGTACTATACTCACCCTTTAGGGCTCCAGAGTAGGCAGCACCTTTAATTGAACTCATGACATTTTCACTGTTCTTAATGTTGAGCTAACAGTTTATGTTATTATGGCAGCTAAAAAGTTTGCAATTTTGGTGCTTGGTAGTAAATTATTCCTTATGATGGTGTGTGGTTGCAGTATTCAGTTGGCTGGGGCCTTCTATTTGCTACTGCTTGGTGCACTGTCATCTGCATCAGCCGGTTGTACCTGGGAATGCATTCAGTTCTGGTAAGGAAACATACTTTTGTGGTTTCCATGCATTGTTTTAGTTTTTATTTCCCAGATTGCACATTTATAGCCTTAATTTATGAGTCACAAAAATTATGTTCTAGTCCTTTTATAGTCTATAAAGTATGTTTGCTTGATTTTCATGTTTCACTTCTGAGAAAGATGCCTGGCAGCTCTGTTGTTTTGACATTTATACCATCCTGACTTTCTGGAAAAACAGGTTTTGTGTGATGAGGTTTGTAGATACTGTACTGATCTCAGAAAAGTTATTTTAAAATCAGGAAGATTTGTACTGTATAGACTAGATTAATAAAATAATTTTAGATACTCGTGAGTTATAATTTTGACTATCATGAAACCCGACATTAATATATATTTTTAAATTTTTTATTTAGTGTCGTACATTCATCAACGTTTATTCTTTTATACATCCATTTAAACAATATATATTGAAATTTTACATTTCTGTTTTTCACACCATTTAAATTCTTGCTTCAGGTTAAAATTGTACAAATTACTTAAAAAGTGGCTTTACATTCAGTATTGGGAAATAGTTCCTAAAAATTAATTCTCTGATAAAATTTTCAGTGTCTATAGATTAAGGTGCAAAGTTTATCAGTTTCCTAAAGATATTGAAAACAATTTCTAAGTTGTTTTACTAGTTGTTATGCTATCGCACAGTGACCAGTAATCTTGAGGAAGTCACTTCGGGCCAACGTAAATTATCGAACTTGAAACACTAGCTGTTATGGAAGGACTTCAAGTAATCTTGTCTCAAGGTTATATTCTTGTTGTAGTATGCAACTAGTGAGATGGGTGTCGGAAACAATTTGGAAACAGATTATTGATTCTTGTACCTTTTGCAGTATTTTCTTCTCTCAGAACGAAAAGTAACAACATTTTTAAAACCACTTTATAACTATTATTTTTTTAGTAATATAGATTTTTTAATATTGGCCACTGTTTGAGTATCTGTATACTAGCAATAGAGTTTATCTTCTATTTAACAAATCAAAGTGAATTACAGTAATGCTTAATATTTTGCTAGGTTTGTAGACTGATGACAGTAAGTAAAATTGACATCATAAATAATGCACATTTAACTTGTATGAATCAGTGCTGTTTAACAGAATCTGGTAAATTTTTATTATTTTATTATATATGCATCTTTTATCTCATATTTATTTACAATATTTTTTTAACTAGAGAAATTAAGCTGGTCTGCGCACAACCTCAAAATTAAAATTTAAAAATAAGATATCTCAGAATATGGGTTTTGTAATAATTTGTTAGAATTAGGCAGTTTACAAATGTTTGACATTTGACTCGAATGTATTGTATCACTATTATGTATTGAACATTAAATATGTGGTAACCTGACTCCTGCACCTCCAGGGAAATTGGTATCCTTTTGTTTAGTTGTTTAGTGAAAATTAAAAATTGTTTCCCTACATCTTGTTCCCTGTATTTCTGCAAAGTGTGTTTTAAATGTTTGTATATTTTTTTTTTTCCCAAACAGAAAACTACCTATAAACTTGACAATTCTTTGCGTGGCAATGGTTCCTTGTGTTTTAGTTGTATCCATTTCACAAAGTGTAAATAGCAAGATGTACTACATATACACATTAGCCTAGTTGGTGACGAAAAGTAGTGAGGTTAGCCTGTCTAGTTTAAAATTACAACTCAAGTCATTTAGAAAGTGGTATAAGTAAAATTTTTGTTCAAGAATCAAAAAACTAATTGTTTGCATGCAATTGATTATAATTATAACATGTATAATCTCTGGTTTATCAAACACATTGATAATCTCTGGTTATTGAGTATCTTGATAATGTCACTGAGAAATCCTATAGAACTATAACTGGTTATTTTAATGTACATCTAGATAATTAGATGAATAATCACTCAAAATGGAAGAAAAATGGTATGGCATTAGATCAGTAACTCGACAGTCTGCAGAACGTTGGCAGTAGTAATTGACATTCTCGTCACTTCTCTCCAAGCCCAATGACTTTTACATAGATGACTCCTGACAGATGAGTACTAAACCATAATTATTCTATAACCAACATTTATGTAGATGTAAATTTGCGATAGTAGTAGTACCCAAATGTTAATTTTAGTTGATTCAGAAAAACCATTTTTTTTTGTTGTTAAAGTAAAAGAGCAGCAAATTTCATGCCACAGTAAAAATTAAATTATTTATTGTTCTGAGAACATTTGTATGTTGTCGTGTATTGGGAAATAAATGTCAAACTTTTTAAATACTTTGGTTTAAAAATTATGCTGCCTGATAAATACAGCACTGTTGCAACAAATCGTGAAACTAGGGAAGATGAAACAGTTGTAATAGTCACCAGTAAAATAGATGGCGCGCGTTATAACATAGCAAGTGTTTCAATTTTGACACAGTGCTAAGCAAATAAGTGGCTTTCATTAAGTAGATCAAAGTACAAGCTACGCAGTAACAAAATGACTTTAAGCAATGCAGCATCGAGCAAAAATTTATTGTAGTGCAGTTCCGACTGTTTTTTGTCTGTATCTTTGTAAATCTCAAAGAGCACATTGTTATCTTGTGTACATAATTTAATTATCAGCTGAACAATACTGTATGTTGATCTGTGTCTTAAAACTGGCAGCTCTTTCTTTATGGGGAGGTTTAACAATCCTTTTATTAACATGTGGTGGTGGTGTGTTTTTGAAATGAAATTATAATAAATAAAATTTCATCCACTTATCAACTTACTTGGTTCTTATTTAGGCTTACGTTTCTTAATGGAATTTTCAAACAACGGGTAGGCTAAATTACATTTCAGCTAAACAGCAGTAGAAAAAAATTAATGCATCATTAATTATTTGAATTATTTTCCTAAAATTTGTTTTTAATATCCTCCACTATAAAAAATTTAATTAAGTGCATTTGCCTAGATTTAATTGTTAAATTCTTCACACCATCTTGACTTCCTGAATAAAAACATTGTCTCTGCAGGTATGTTTACAGACACTTTTAGAGGTTAACCCAATTGAGCTACCGGGCATGTTTCTCAAAAGAGAAATGCCAAAATCAGGTAAACTTTAAATGTACAGATCATGGAGAGAAAAAGTCACACCGTAAAAGTGTTATTAACTCTTCAACACTGAAAATAAAGCAAACAAAGTTTGTATTGTAACTCACATAGTGAATGCTATCTTCACATCCAGTTTCTCCTCATTGGAAAACAAAATGACTAATCAATATGTATAAAATAGTTTTAATGGATAGTAATTTTGAGGCAAAATCTATGCACAAATTCAACCTTTTGTTTAACCAAACATAATTTTAAACTTTGTGTGGGTTATTTCTTCGTCCCATTCTACCATGGCGATGTTGATCAGTAGTGATGTAAAGAAGGTCATGACATATATTATGAATTACAAAATACCATATCGCATCATCACGCACAAAAATTACAGTAATACATCACAGGATGATATAAAGCACTAAACACAATTGTTATAACATCTGTCAGTTTTCCAGCAAACAAGGGGATTTTCAACACTATATATAATTAAGTTAGAACAAGTCTGTTAGCAAGCATACCTGAAGTTACAGGTAATGAGAATGTGGCAAGAGTTCATTTACAGTTAGTCTGTAAATCATATTACGTATGTCAGGAAAAGTTGACCTTGACTTTATCCCACTAGGTGTTAAGGGTGACAGTGCCTTTTGTCGTCACATATATGATGAGACTACATTAATTTTATTAGTAAAATAATGTAGCCGTTATTTTATTTTCAAGTGCTGTAAATGTATTTATATTAAATACCTTACTGACTGAGTATGAAATTTTGGTCAGTGCTTAACGTCGAGGTCTTTAGTGCTGGTGAGAGGTGGTGTGAGGTGACTATGGAGCAGTGACCAAATGAAAAGGCGATGGAAATGGGAGATCCCCTAGAAAACCTGCTGACCAGCGGCATTGTCTGGCACGATTCCCACATGAGAAATTCCGAAGACGACCTCTTCAGGAGTCCAACCCGGATTGCCGTGGTGGGGGGTAAGTGGTCTGACCACTCAGCCACCCCCCCTTTTTTTCCCCTTATAAATACCATAATAACTTATTAAACAAATAATAAATCCTGTAAAGTCCATTAATTTTAATACAAATTCTTTAAAAGTTAGATAAAAAATTTGAAATTCACTCATTTTTGTGAAGAGTTGGGCTGGAAAAAGTCCTATCAAAGTCTGAAATGTTGGGTGTCATGGCCCGGTTGAACTGATACGGAATGGTGCGAGTATTGTTTTTGTGGAATCAAAGTGAAGTATTAGTATGTAAAAAAGTAAGGTTACGAACCTTTTACAAACGTAAGTTTTGTCTCAGGATGTGGTAGTTGGGCTGCTTCTTGCACTTTTCCTGATGGTCCCTGTGGTGCCAGCTGTTGATGCACTCGACTACTGGCTGCTCACGTGGCGGTGGTCTCCATTTATCCTCCTCACTGTTGGGTTCCTCTTGATCAGGCTGTACCCCACCAGCGATCGGTGGACTCCAACACGGTAAGTAACTGTTGCCTTTTTCTCTGTTCAGAAAAATTATCTTGTGTTTACAGAGTTGTGGGGTCCAAAGTGAAACATACCTTTAATGTGTCCTTTCCTTGAAATTGCGTAGAAATTCTTCAGTTTTTGCAGAATCCTTCCAGAAAAAAACTTGTTGTCATATAGAATACCCCTTTTTTACAACCTCCCCACCCCCATATTTACACTTTCCTACGTTTTACATCTTTCCTCTTTTTACACTTTCCTGCAATTTACGACAATTTTTCCAGATCCCTTTAAAAGTGTAAAACAGAGGTACCACTGCTGGTGTAAAGTAAATGTTGCAGAGAAGTGTGAAAGACAAACTGTGCACTATAGTTACTATAAGTGAAGCAGTTACGGTAATTTATAGCTCTGACCAAAAAAGTAATTTTTCTCCTCTTTTAATTCTCTCACTGTTTTTGACTAGGATTACAGTTAATTTAAAATTACAGTAGTCAGCATTGCATCCATAACATGGTCCAAATTGTTGTCCGTATACCTCTTGCTGGTAATTTGAATAATAACCACGTTTCAAGTTCTGACCTCTCCCTTTGTATCCCCTGGGACAGAATGAGAGAGCCTGTATCAAGTAGCACCGCCAGGAATGGATTCCTCTAGTCATCTAGCTGAGCCAAGTGCATTAGTGTGGTTTCAGTATTTTGGTAGAGGAAATGGTTAAGTATAGATTTTGGGAAGCCTGATGCTAAGCTGAACTGTGTGTAGTTGTCTTCTAGCAGAGACAAGGGAAGCAACGTGGCTTGTATCTTGAGATACTGTTACAACCACCTCACATGCGTTTGCAGCTTCTACTCATCCAGGTATTGTCTTTTAACCTGCTAACGCAGATCTGTGTGCAGTGTTGCCCTTGATGTAAGAACTGTTGATGCAATATTATTAAACACCTGTCTCCTGATAGATCATTTTCGAGGGTGGTAGGTGCCTGGACGCTGTAAGAAGGAAGAAGTGATTACAAATATTGACGTGATGAGAGGTAGATCGTGGAATAAATAATTCTTATTGTAACCTGCTAATAGTGCTCTGGAGGAACATGGGGAGGTCTGTATGCAGGGAATATAAACATTTAGGCATTATAAATTGATAATGTGTGCTAGAAATTAATTATGGGGAAAATTTGGAAAATGGTTACCGTTTGGTTTACTAGCTACCTGGGTGGTGATGAAACTCTGCAACTTGTCAGGATAGTACACCGACAGCCGGACTGGAGCTAAGCTGGAAATTACGTGGTTCAGAAGCTGTTCAGTTCTCCTATACTGTGGGTTGTTATTGGCTACACCACACATCATATTACTGGGAACTATGAACACACATTATAAGATGATGAAGTGAAATAAACACTTACACGTATTTGCAGTTCATGAAGTTGTACTCGCATCTGTAATATAAAAGATCGGGTAACACAGGTTTTTCCAGTGGGCTACATGGCACAGAAACTGACATGTGATTTATGAGTACAGTTTATGGTTGTATTTATGCCATTGGGCACAAAATGGTCGGCAGGAGTTGCTCAGCCTCCAGGTCAAATAAAATTAAGGTTTCTTTAATTACATATCAACTATTGTACCTAAAATAATTATCGTAATACACAGATGAGGACTTGGAATGTCAATAACTTCCTCCACAAAAATTATGAATCAGCAGAGCTTTATTCAGATCATTATAAACTGGCTAGTTTCTTGCTCGCAAGACTCATTCCAGTACCATCGTAAGGGAAACCACTTCATGTATATGCCCAAAATGAAAAATAAATGCAATATGTCAAACTAAAGAAAATAATTACAGTATAATTATGTGTTATGAATTAAACAGTCTTTACTAATACTTGAATAATAATTTTATATAGGGTACATGTAGTATAGGAAACACACTCGCACAATTGTACTATTTGGCCAGACGCCTCGAGGCACTGTTCCGTTGCACGGGACCTCGGCTTGAGTATACAAGCGGTGTGGCGAGCAGGCTAATTATAGCGGCACTGCTGGTCACACATTGTGGCATATCCGTCCTAACTACCACACGTCCACAGTTAGCTCAGTGTCTCGGGTGTTCATAAAGCATTATAAACGGCGTGGAAACGTTACAACAGTTAAACAAGGTGAGAAAAGGAAGTCAGCAGAACTCTGATAAATTTCAGGTTTACTTAAAGTTGCAGCATTTCAGACTTGTTGGTACACTAATTTAAAAACTGATTGCTGGGGGGCACCCTTTGAACAAGCATTTTTAGAAAATTTAACTTCAACGAATGGTGATCACTGATAATTTTACTGTCAATTCTTTAATGCCAACTTCAAATGTAATGAAAAATACATTAATTAAATATTAAATTAAGGTTTGGATACGTCTCGCTCCCTCCAATAAACCAACAGAACCAGATGGCTTCTCATCATATCCCTTCGTGCCGGCCGCTTGTCCGTTTCTACCCCCCTCTTGCCGACCAGAAGAACTAACTTCACAGGCAAGCTTCCGGCGTCGTCCATCAGTCCTACTGTCATTACAGGAATGGACTAAAAAATATTATGTTCCTAACAATTTTACATTAAATTTAAAGTCTTAATAACAATCAATTAAATATAGTAACAGTTAATTTTTATACTAATATACATCAATATTAAGTAATAACTCTGTTACTAACTGAGGGTAAAAATTAAATTCAAAGTTCTATGGCCAATCAGATGCAGTTACATTGGCTGCAATCAAACATTGCGCTAACTTATATTGGTCATTATTATAGGCCTGTCTTGCATTAAATTACTCTAGGCTTATTGGAAAGTCTAAATTTAGCTTGTTTCTCGGTCCTCCTCATGCTCCAAGCTTTAACAGGGGATATATAACTTCATTAAATACAATTTGTAGGCATTAATTTTAGCAAAACACATATTGAATAATAAATAAAAGCCAGTTTGGATTAGGTATCTAAATTATAAATCAAGCATACTGCTCTACTCACTGTTAGAACCAGAAATGGTTTTTTAAACTACCAAATTAAATGTTACTTATTTTAAATAAGAACTAGCTCACAGTTACTGAACATAAATTGCTATAAATCTTAGTAAATATTCCCTGACCAGCTTACTCTCAAATTACTATTAGTAGTTACACAAAACTTTCAGATACCACTGTTGGAAAGACCACAAGACCTACATTAAACTGCCAACCGTATATATGTATTATTAAACAAACACAGGTAATTTACATGGAGAAATACATGTGGGACCGGCCCTGGGCCATGCTACAGCATTAATAAATAGTACTGAACGTTGGTTTAGATTATATTATAATTTGATACTCAGAACCAAATCCTGAGCACCTATCGTCTGTTGTCCTTCATCCTCTTAGTGTGCATAATGCGCAAGCATATCTAGTCAGTCACTGGGTGGACCGGGGTACAAATATGCTTGGTTATCTGAATCAGAACAGTTGTGTAAGCCTTTCCACACAAGCTAAGTAAGGACCTGATTTGCCATCACCTCTGGAGAGTTAGGTACTGCATTGTAACTGTTGTACTAGTTCTCTAGATCCACACTAGATGATCTGTGTTATAAGACTTCTTCAATCTCAGGACACAGTACAACTTATACACCCAGAGTAGGGAAAATTCTCAGATTGGTGACAATCAACCACATTAGTTATCAGAGCCGAAACTACAGTGATATCTTTGTTTTATAGCATCAATTTCAGGGACTTCTGGAGTTGGCTGTTTTCTGGCAAGTTTTTTTTTTTTTTTTACAGTGTACATACACTAAATATGTATTACAGTAGTTAAATTTTGCTGTGCTCAGATAAAAGTGGATAAGTTATTTTTTTAATTTTATTTTTGACAAAACAATTCAAGTGTTTGAAATGATAGGTGCTCTCCAATTTTGAGTGATGTGCACAAACTAATAATATAATAATGGAAAGCTCCTTATTCTTGGAAGCCAAAAATGGATACAGCAGCACTATTGTGGTCCTGCATTAAAACATCTTTGTATAGCCAAATAACCTGTATGTTACTCTACTGTTTCATTTTAGACAGCACTTTAGCTGTGAACTTGTAAATTAATAAATTGATTGTAATTTATATGTATAATATTAATTCCATTAATTAGGCCAGCTAATACAGCAATGGTTCTAGCAGTATTATTTTATTTGAAAACAGCTTCGTAAGACAGCACAGATGTTACTTTAAACTTTTAAAACAGTAAATATGTTTACAGTAACCTCTAAAATTCAAAACAGTATTTTTCTATACAAAGAAGATAATTTATAGCAGGTTTTAAAAAATTACAACTGTGGCACATCGAAAAAGTTGCTGCACACTTGCAGTGGTTATGATCTTTTAATGTATGCAAGGATTACGGTTGGTTGACTAACCTCCACTTTTTTCAAAAACACAAAACCCCTAAATTTTGTATAATAGTTATTTATGCAGATATGTGGATATTATATGAGTTTTGTAGACGTGTTGTTATGTTGTGCGATTCTTAACGTTTTTATTTTCTGTGCCTTCTTCTTTTGAGAATTCACTAACAAGTCCATTACAATAAGCTCAGTTTTGTAGCAGGAGAAAATAGTTTTTGGTGTTTACTGTTTTCTATTGTTTTTTTTTTTTTTTACCATTAATTCCTTTAATATGTTTTACTATGCTACTTGTTAATTTTGATTCAGTGGACAGACCTTTATTTGTGTAAGTAATGCCTAACAATGACTGTAGAGTTACAAGAGGAAGCAACTTACACCATGCTGCCAGATGCTTTCAATGAAATATAGGCTGCACATTAAGTACCTGGCTCAATCTGAATTGTTAGAGGGCATTTGATTGCACAGTTATGCTGGTAAATTCCGTAATACTGATACAAAAAGGTAAGGTCAGGTCTGCTCCTGACCCTTTTACTGGCGGAGGAATTATTTCCTTTTCAATTGATACAATCGTGTTAGGTTGGCTGCGTTCCTGAGTGGCCTTTTGTTTATGCTCGTCAAGAGCAAATACGTCTTCCGGCAAAATATGCAGCTCTAGGAAGGACTCGTCACACATGCTCAATAATACTCTCAGAAATTAGTTTCGCTGGATCTATTGCTCCCTAAAATTATACGTATCACAAGTCACTGGTTCAAAAACTATGCACGTTAAAGATTCACAAAATGGCCCTGTTTTGACTTATTCTGCATGTTTTTAGTGTGTAAAAAAATATCAACTAGCATTATTGTTTACCATGGCATTTCATAACTGTTTCTTATTAACATCTGCGTCTAATGATATGTTAAAAGGAGGCGGCTTAATTTCCACATATAAATTCTCTCGTGTTCATGTTTTGCTGAGTATTCAAACCAGAAGGTTCGTAGTTGGAGTTTTTTAAAGTAATACAGTTCATTGCTTATGAGCTACAATGAAACATGTACTTTAATTTCCACTTGGCAATTTGGTTATTTATGTTTGTACTTCAATCTGTTTACTGTTGAATGTTATTAAGTTACTAAATAACTCTTCACAATCACATTTTTTATCATTTTAGTAAATATTGATTTAATTTGTCATTACAAAATTTGTTGTCTTATTTAGAACTGTTACTGTGCAATAATAATTAATAGAGCTTTCTATTTCATTCAACTTAAATTTTGCTAGTGTAAAAGGAAATTTGACAAACTAAATAAATAATTTTTTTGATACACTATACACATGATTGAATTTATATGTACTTTTAAAAATAAAAATATTATATAACTGAGACACTTATATAAATTTGTACAACAAGCCCGGCCTTGTTATTTTTTCTGCGACCACGCCTATGACGTTGATGTTGCAATTGAAGTCATTTTTACTTGCCGGGTGCTTCACAAGTTCACGTGTAACAACTGACGAACCACACTTGAACTGAGGGGTGGAAAGTGGGAGGTAACTACACCAAGATGTTTAACCCAATGATAACCATTTGTGAAAACAACCCTGCATTGGCCCCAGCAAAAATGAGATACTAGTGTTTATAAGGTCCCTCCCTCTCTTGGTACTGTTTGCCATTTACTTCATTTCAGTATATGGCTTGCAGTGTTGTAGAGAAAATCACTAAAACTGAAGGGGAAAGCAGAGCTCGCACTTACTTGCAACTTTCTAGAGACAGTTGGCAACCCTGTTGCGAGGGTATGGAGGGAGTGGGAGAGTAGGAACCCGACAAGGAAAGAGGGTATCATCAGGTCACTGCTACGTCTCACTGGTGCTGTGTGCTTTGAAAACTGTATGAATATATGTCATTGTTTGCACACTTTTCCCTCTACTCCACTACCCTATATACCTATAAGGCCCTTAAACCGTACACCCGACCAAACCGGCGTAGCTCAGGACTGAGACGAGAAGGAAAGGAATAGTAACACCCTGGTCACAGACGACCATTGTTGTCAAGCTAGTATACTTGATACCGAAGTAGATTTGTCTTTAACATAGAACTAAAAATTTAATATTTGAATTTCTAGTGAAGGAATGCTGGGCGTATCAGCGCCTAATGACGCTACGCCACTGGTAAACATACACATCTTAAATTCATTACAGATAACATCCTTATCTGCAACAACTGCTTGATGCTGGCTCTGAAGGGGCAGAAAATACATACACAAGGTTAGACCTACCCTGCACAACTACGAGGCGAGTTTCTTTACATACATGCATACAAACACCGTATATAAACAAAAGAACAATTTCAAACTGTTAACATTCTATCTGGATTGCCGGTATAACCGGGTTTCTTTTTGTATTTTATGAAAAAAGAGTTAAACGTCCAAATCTTGCACGCCTGCACAGAATTTTATCAGAACTAAAGTGTAAATTTGGTCAGAACTATTCACAAGTACAAAATGTATCAGTTGGATAATTTAATATGTCCTCACCCTCGTGTCATATTGCAGGTCAAACAATCTAACACATCACAAAATTAGCATCTTCTCTTCAGCATGATTTTGTAACATTTTTGCAAGATATGTTTCGAAAGCCAATGAAGAGAGTTGCTATAAAATTTCCACCAGAAACAACAATTTACAAATGGTTTGATAGGCCCACATATATTTTGATTTTATTTATCAAACAGTTCTATAGTAATAACTTGAGTGAGACAAACATTAAAAGTGTTTGTAGCACACAGTTGTCATATTGTAAACTAACATTGTGCTTTGCATTGTAAATTGTAGGACATTTGTGATAATCCAAATACGTACTGTATTCCTAACAGACTCCCAGACAAAATGTTGATGTATAAGACGTGTCCGAGATTTCCCGGAGTCTAGTAACCTTAAATATACACAGTGTAGACAGAATGGGAAGTCATACTTGTTAGGTATGTGGATTAAAAATTTGAAAATGAATACAGAATAAATAACAATTACATTATAATTCTTTGCTACAAAAAACTACAGTTTTTCTGTGTAATATTTGCTCCAAAACATGTGGTTTTTACCCCACCCCACCCAGTTTTCACAAGTCTGCATGCATCTTAATTTTTAGTGTGGTATCTGGGAGGTTAAAAAATAATTATCAGTTGGAAAATGATAGAAGTTGATAACAATGATCAACTAACTGAAATGACAGAGACCTCATCAATTTCATGATAAACGTTTCATGAGTTAGCTTCTAAGGATTATACAAAGTGGAAATTTGTGTATCTCTTTTAATCTTTCACTTGTTTCTTTTTCACCCATTTTTTATCTTACATTCCCTTTAGCCCCTTTTCCCCTCTTGTACTTTCTCTCACTTTTCCCTTTTCTTTCACCTTTCATCTTATCTTTCTCTCTGGCTATCTTTCCCCCTCCCTTTCTTCCTCTTCCATCCTTACTATCACTTCCCCCCTCCCACCCTCTGCCTGTTTCATTTCTTCTTTCTCACTCTTTACCCCTCTCTCTTCCACCACTTCCTTTTCCTTTCCCTCCTCCCTCATTTCCCTTCTTCATCCATATACCTGTATCTCTCAAATTCTTTCTTTCAATCTCCTCATTTCTCTCTCGCTCTCTCTCTCTCTCTCTCCCCCCCCTACCTTGTGGGTCTATGGCAATTCTCCTCAGGTTGACAGAAGTTCGGTTCCCAGTCTGGCCTTCCTGTCGTCAGTTTTCCAGGGTTTTCTTAAATTTATCTAGGCAAATGCTGATATGATTACCTAAGGAGTGACTGCTTTCTTCTCTGTTTCCTGGTCTTCTGAGACATTGGTCCCACCTTAATGATGACATTGAAGCTCCGTCTGCCTCTCCTGCTCTTTCTTTATTCGGTAATAAACATAACTGAATGAAAAGTTCTGCTTGGTGATTGTGCAGTTTTATGTTGTGTACCACTTTGAATTGAAAATGATTTGTTTGGTTTCATGTTTTATATCATTGTCTAACGAAGGCAGGAGTATTGTTGAGTTTAAAAGTTGTCACTTTGGCTGGTGATTTATTATACATTAAAGATAGCTGTACACAGTTTGAGAGTTGATATTGTGTAAATGGTCAGTAATTATTCATTGTTTCACTGCCAGCGGGGACACAACCATGATCGTGGGTGTCTGCGTGGGTGTCCATGTGGGTGCATGGACCAACTACCAACTTGGGATTCTCTCCACATCGAGTGATCTCCCTCCATATGCTATCATCTGGCCGTCGTATGCCATGCTTGGACTTGGCTTCCTCCGCACTGCCATAGGCTTCTGTTGTGTTTTGGCAACGCGGGCAGTTTGCAAGTCAGCATCGTACGCCACAGTCTGTGCCGTGCTACGCCGGTCATCCGTCTCCAAGCAAGACTCACTCAAGAATACCATCGAATTGACCTACACCTTCATAACTTACTACATGATGGGTTTCAACACTGTCTACCTCTTACCCAGTGTCTTCAGGCTGCTGGGGATCGAACGCCCAACATTCTACACTGAGATTTGAAGTAAATTATTTCATTTCCCATGCTTTTTAACTACAGTACACTGCCACTGTATAAACAAAACTAACTTATATAGTATATTAACATCTAGTTTGTGTGATGTGCACCAGTTGACATTGTGGATCGTTACTTACCATTTTGTTGAAATCATACTTTTATTGTTAGAACTTGTAGGTTACAGGTTCAATTGCACTTTTCTAAAAATTATGTTGATCCAAGAAACTCCCACTGTGATAGGCTTACTATCAGCCTTGAATGGGTTCATACAATTTTATTTGAAAATCTGAAACAAACACTAGGTTTAACCGTGACTATTTTGTCCCCCAAAGTTTGCTTATTCAAATTATGTTAACTGGTTCCATTGCCAAAATATCTAGTCATGTATATTTGCTTTGCTTAAAGTAAATAATGTTAATTTCAGTGCAATTTCTAGGAATTTTTTTATGCACTACTTCGACAACTATTAGTACTCACATTTCATCACAAAAATAAGTTTTATTGTACATAGAGTGAATTAAATATGTACATGGTTCTGTGTGTACAAGACATATTTAATTTTGGTGCTACCTTTGTACAATACCTATATTGTTTTATAAGTTTCTTTTCAATTTAAATTGTAATTAATATACTCATCAGTCAGATAATTTGTGTATTTTGGTTTATATTTTACAAATAATTATTTTCCTGTTGCTGTGCAAAATCTAATGTAAATATGAATTTAATCAGTGTTGTCTATTATTATAGTCCATAACTTGGCTGTCATTATAGCAGCTCTGATGCTCAGTCTGTGTACCAAATTTATGTAAAAATAATTTGACATTCAACTTTTTAGGTGAAGCAGATAAACTGGAAATCATAAGCGTTTTAAAAATATGGTACAGTAAAATAAATTACTTTGAATGTAAAATCTAGCCTCTCTCAATACAAAGAACATTTTATAATATGATACAGTGAAACTAAATCTTACTGAATCATGTTCATTTATAAAATGTACTGTATTTCGTTAAATGCTTTCCACAATCTATGGCAGTCTTTTGAAAATGTAAAACCATATTTTCAACCACATAGTGTACTCTGCCATTTCTTGCACTATATTTGCAAGTGGCTTGGTAGTTATTACTGGTACTGTAATTTAAGTGGATAATTTTTCTTTTTACGATATTTGGCTATTTTGTGCTCGCTTTCCTTACATGTAGGTTTAACATATCATGTATTTTCTCAACTTCATTGCTAATATTAAAAAACAAAAGTTTGATTTTTTTCTCATAAAGAAGTCAAAAACAAAAACTTGCAGAAATTAATACATCACTTTTTTTTTGTAATATTAATACATATATAACATTTTCTAAACTAAAACTGTTATTGCATATCATTAGAAATGTAAATATTAATGTACATATTAAACATTATTGTATGCACTTGTATTTTATGCAGATAAACTTATATGTAAATTGTATTCAATAATTCATAACACCAGAGAACAAGTCTTTAAATTTTTTACATGTAGTCTTCCGTGAAAAAAATTATGAGATAATTTTTTAGTATGCTAGTATAGTAATTAATTACTTGTTATACCTACAAATTCTGTTAAAAAATAATTTTATTGGTACAGTAAAACTGCTCTATTATGACCCCATTTATTACGACCACCCCATTCTTGAGAACTGAGGGGGAGGGGGGGCATTAATAGAGATTTTACTGTATTTGTTATGACCCTATTATCAGGAAAACCATAGTGGTCATAATAGAAAGGTTTTCTGTATGAACTAATGTGCCATTTTACCACCATCTGTTTGTAAGCTTCTAATTTGTGTACATGTACACCAGCAATAACCAAATTTAAAGGAGTCAATAGAGAGCTATACTTAGGTTGAAGATCTTTCTGGCATGCAGTGCCTCTGAGCAGTTCCTTTGTTTCTCGCTTAATTACAGTGGAACCCGTATTTATAGTTTTTCATGGAACTGGAAAAAAAATTTGGATATTCTATGGATATGTATTTGGTGTGAATGTAATTAAAACCCGGTACCACAGAAATGTTCCGTAAATGTAGACTTCCAATCCACTTGCGTTCAGTGAATATGGGCTCCATTGTATTGTCTTCGGTAATGTTGAATTTAGAGACATGTAAAGAATGAGGGATTACGACCTTACAAGGACAAGTTTGGCAACTTTCCCATTTGTCAACGTATTTTGTTTGACCCTCTTGGTGCCTGCATTTGTTCACAAAAGTCACTTCAAGCAAGAAAGTCAGGTATCTGCATAGTGAAATAAGAATTCTGTATTTAATATTTTGATTAAAAGTATCTGTTGCTGTCAGTTGTGTAGAGTTATATTACTTCTGCAAATTTTCTGTTTAGATTACAGCAACTTATCATTTTAATAAGTTATAACACTGTGACCAGCTAGGACATGGTAACAATGTGTTAAAATAAAAAGAAAGCCGAAGTAAACCACAAGGCTACTAATTACAATTAGATCAGGACTGTTACTTGTTTTCTTAAATGTTTTTGATAAATGTTACATGCATGTTTTCAATCAAAATGTTGTTATATGTAATTGATTGTTCACATGAAAGTTTTCATTTTAATTTTCTTCAAAAGATGAAATGTGTTACACCTATTTATGTGTACTGTTTTATATTCTATTCATTTTCCAGTAAATGCATTCCGTTTACTACATCATTTGTGGCTTGTAACTTTATTTTCTTTGCGTGTCCAATGATATTTGGAAAATACTGTACAAAATTTGGAGAAGAGCAACAATTTTTGACTAACAGTGATGAATTAATTTTTAACCCCTTGAATAGTATGTACATTGAAAACTTTCATCCAAAAAAATGTATCTAACATTACAGTAGAACCTTGATCTAACAACACCAGACGTTGCAACACCAGAAATCTAACGACATCATTCTCATGAACCATCAGAAAATATAAATATTGATTTTTAAATGTTAAAAAAATGTATGCAAAAATTTTCCTCCTACTCCGTAACAAAAAATTCCCATGAAAAATGTTAAGAAAGTCACTCACTATGAATATTGATTAAATATACTCATGAGATCACTAAAATAAAGTAATGCAGGGAATATAACAGTTAAAACTGATTGAAAATGCCCCCTCAACCATTCCACTGGCAGATAAAGAGTTTCTTACGTCTCAGTTGTGGAGTGGGTTCGTCAGTAAAATCATGACGGTGACTTTGTGGTGAAGATTACTGGTTTTTGTTGTGGCGAGAGATACACTTCACAAGAGATCACAAACTCGAGCATGTGGCATTCAGTTCCATAAAAAACAGAAAAAATAAATATATATATATACATATATATATAAGTAAATCATCAAAAAAGAAGGTAACAGGTACTTATGCCAAGTGAAAATAAGAGTTCCCTTCAGTCACTAGGCTTGAAATCCATTCTCAACATAATTCTTGCCAAAAAAATAATGACCATAAAAGAAAAACAAATGGTTACGTACTCTGCTCCGTTTTATCTGCACCTTAAAAGGCCGTGACTGCCGTAATTATTTTGGAATAATAGGGGATGTAAACCTAATGAAACAATTAATGTTTACTGCAAAGTTTTTGTAGCCACCCAGGCCATTGCACGTGGCCGTGCCGTCCTACGACGAGCGCCTCGTCGATCGTCATCACTCCTCGCTGGTCGAAAGAAAACTGGACAAGGAATGGTCGCCGTCGTGCTAGCAAGCTAACGCGAGGGCTCCAACCCTCACATAGACTTCCGGGAACTCCTTTCTGTTTAGAATATTCTTATATAATGGTTAAATGCTCAGACTTTCCTGGTAAATAGCACAGTGCTAACATGAACAACACTGCAGAAAGAATTAGTATATTACGTCTAGAACACTTATAGTAACTAAAACAAATCTCTCACTCCGCTGGGTGAAGTACTTCCTGGTCTATCATTTCGTCGGCAAGATGGAAAAAAAAAACAACTGTTCTACTGGCTACATTGGGCCAGCAAATATTATAAACTCGCATAACTTCTCTGCCGGAAAAAAATATGCAAAAGTTACAAGAGACAAAAAAACATGGGGAATTGAATCAGCTTTAAATAGATACCAAACAAGCTCAAACATTCTAATAGTTTTTTTATTCTGTCAAAATAATGGGCTTCAGTAATGTTCAAATCAAACATACATACAGTAAAACCTCTTTATAAAGACTCCTCATGGTTCTCTATAATAGGGTCTTTATATAGAGGTGGTCTTTATAAAGGGATTTAATTGTACAGTAAAACCCCTATTCTTAAAAACCCCACAGTTCTTGACGAAAGGGTGGTTATAAAGATGTTTTACTGTACTTACCATATAATAAATTTTAGTGGTTCCACCAACCCATCTCAAACTGGCCTACTCAACCTAGCAATTTACATACTGTGGTGCCACACTTAATACCTATCTACCACTAATCTCCCTGGGGTTCGCTTATTGGTTCGCTCGGCTAGCTGGCTCAGTTCAGCGGTAGAAACACAAGTCTTCTCTCTTCGTCGTGGGCTCGAGACGGCAAGAACGGGAAAACTTACCAAATATTTATGCAGCCATGCTGGCACAAGGATAACTGCACTAAATA
>PNEQ01110832.1:0-21291 GCA_003012365.1 Medauroidea extradentata
TCTGATACATCACTGAGTTCTATTTGGGTTTGTAGTGTGTCAAATTCTGACCAGCACTGTTCCAACTTCGGGAGGCGCGACTTTAACTGTGTTATTCCTTGATGAGTATCCGAGTTGAAGGTCTCGACATAAGTTTTGAATCTTGTAAGGCGTGCCTTAACCTGTCCTCTCCTTGCAATTAAAACCTTAATTGAGTCTGTCATGATAGAGGTACTAATGACATACAACCAACTTGACACAAATAGAGGTCCTGTGGAATTTGCGAATGCGCACAGGGAGAGATGGATGACTGTTGAAATGAAATGAGGTCAAGGATTAATGGAGCACTCACTCACCTATCAGTTGTTGTAGACCTTCGATCTCTAGAAGTTCAATGCTAGTACTGCCCTTGTGTTGTTTATGTATTGAAGCACACTTAAAGTCACACTGGCGAAGCTCTGATTTGTGTCAGAACTACCTTTGTTCTACTACTTAGTCGCGAGTCCGACCGACGCGACGACGCCATGACAATATTACCGGAATGCATCCGGCCCGGAGGACCAATGTTTACGCCGACGTGCGTTTATTTTGATTTTTAACTACATGCATATATACATCACTCCAACAAACAATCTCACTGCAAGCGTCCGATCACGAGTCCTCATGCTGACTGACTGCCGTGTCCAGCCCAGCAAACCTGCTACCAGCCCGCCTGCCTGTCCCAACCCCCATCCGTCAGTGTCCTCACGGTCATTGTTCGCCTCCCTTCACATTCCTAAGCCATTGTCCATAGGTGTGCCTTGCCTCGGGGGTAAGGGGGGTTGAAAAGGTGCCAGTGCTTGCCCTGTCGTGCTCCACAGCATGTCTTCACTCAAACAGCCTCAACAACTGTGTTCCCGGCATCAATAACATATAAAGTCTAGAGGTAGGATAGCAGATATTTTGTGAGGACAGCAAACAATAACGAGCTATTGACAACGACGACTCTTTTAATGTTCTCTCTCTCTCTCTCGCTTTTAATACATTTAGTTTAACGCAAAATAAGCCATAGAGGCACATCATATTCGAGCATTTCCTACGCTACGGTGTAAGTTTAAATGTACAATGTTACTTTCAGATTTAGGAATTTCGATCATAATTCCAAAAAAATTACAGGCCTGGATAAATAAAATTATGTTAAACAAGTTGTAAGAAATACTCGTTGATAATATTGTAACTCCCGCAAAGCAACAATTCGTGTGTTAAATGCAAACGAAACTTGTTTTATAATGTACTCATTAGTTTTAAGCGTGTTGTAATGTACTCGTTAGTTTTAAGCGTTGTCATATAACGATCTATTGAACGTTAACGTTACATGCCAAATGAGTTTATTTAATTTGAAACCCAGCAGTGTTTTCAGTTAATGTAATTACTTTATTGTATGCTCCATGTGTCGGATTGCGTGACGTATTTTTTATTTGTTTAGTTATTCCCCTAGCACCGCAAGCTCTACTATTTGTATGTTTGCTCTGTGGTATTTTATCATAATATTTGATCCGTGCAGTTTTTTTTTAAGAGATCGGTAATAGAGTCAAGTGAGTGTTTTCGTGCACGAGGAAGGGTGTTGTGGATATAGCCGTGGACAATACGAGAAGGCTGGTGAGAACATTACACTTGCGGTAGGTGAAGTATACAAATATTAACGCTTGTATGGACCTACAAAGTTAGGCAACTTACATGTGTAACTAGGAGACCTGTAGTTAGACAATACCCATAGTGTACCCTGAAACAGTCTCACTACCGCTTTAATTATACGGTACTGAACTAGCCGGGAAAAGGTCGAATTTGGTTTGGAAGAAACATTACATGACAATTATTACAGTAAGGCTTGCTGGTGCACATTACATTTTAAATCATTTGATCACATAAAATTGTATAATTGAATCTGAAGTTCACATTAGTCAGTAATTAAATATTTAAATTTTAATGCATGTCATTCTTCCTGGCACCCACTGTTCTACTAAAATGAATACTATGGCATGTAGCCGTGAAGTAATTACAGTAAACTTCTAGTAAATACGTAGTTGTTTAGCATTAGTTTTAAGTCATATGTTCAAACAAACATCACAATACTCATGCTGCATACATATTACCGCATTTTCTGTAAGGGCATCCTGAATCATAAGTTAAATGGTAAAAAAATTAAATGAGATGGGTCTACGCTTACAGGGTATGTGTAGTTCATTAAGTTTTTTGTACGGTAATGTTTATAAAAGACCGAACAGATGCACGTGAAAGCCGCAAAATAAAAAATATTACAAACACGTGAACTGGCAGTCTCAATTCTAGTCAAAACACTGCGCAAACATTTCGCGAATTAAGTAACGTAAGAAAAACTTTGAAGGCAATATTGTTTATTGGTCATAGAATTTAAGGGCATGAACTGTACACCGACGACGGTAGATATAGATAGCCAACAGGTGACATGCCACAGTTTCACGATTATTGTTTCTGACCTCCTTTCAAGAATTTAGTGGGGAATGCCCTGTGAAAATATACTTTTTGTGCGAAATTGTGTCATTTAATATGATGCAGAGAGATATTATAGTGATGATTTCGTCTTTAAAAAAGACATGGATTCTAATTTTCTAGCTTTTACATCATTTACACTGTAACCTTTAAAGTCTTGCAAAACTAAGTACAAGTGAACAATGATTCGTAACTGATTGCGGGACCGGAAAACGAACTTATGTGAACATAAGTATTGTAGCCATTATTCAGGCCATCGTTCCCTCATTTCAACAAAAGCATATTTATTACTTTCAGTTTGTAAACATCGTCAGAGCAGAAGCTTCAGCCAGAAACAGCCTAATCATTTACTTATTATAGGCATATTTTTATCCTAATTTAAACAAGTTATCAGCATATCAAGAATAGCGTCTAACTAAGAAATCTATTAAATGAGTTTAACTGTCACTATGAAACATGTACTGTTTTAGATACCTTAAATTATGTCGAAATAGGGATAGCAATGCAGTTTTGCTGTAGGTGGAATATTCCTACAACAGTATGTTCTATAGATGAACGATAAAGCTTTGCACCTTGTACATAATTGTTAGTTCTTCAGAACATATTGTTGAAGGAACAGTCGGGATAATACTGCCAGCCACACTTAATTGTTGTCCCTATTTTAGCAGAAATTTAATGTTGTTACCTACAAGAGTGCTTTTTTCTCAGTAGAGGCGATATCAATCACTTATTGCCTGTTTGGCATCCTACTGTCTGATGTGATGTTATTAGGTTTGTAAACTTAAATAAACCCTACTGAGTTTAAAAGTATAACTTATCAGTTTACAGTTTGTATGGTTGCTTTTACGAATATATTTAGGCCTCAACTATACAAAATATGACTCGTTAGATTTTTTTCTCTAAATACGGCCATCACTTGTTTACCAAAATTTATCAGAGCGAGATCGATCAATAATGTTCTTTAGTTGACATATATTTTCGGACATAAGCGTAACTAATGCAGTAGTCACGTGCCAGTGTTAAGTTTTAATGTAACACGAGGTATGCAAGTTGCAGTGATGAACTACATGAACGAGTATCTGTACTTTGAGAAGCATATTTTAAGAAGTTCATCATTATAAGCTATCAAAATCCATAACAGAAATTTATATTTTAGGCATAAAGTTAAAACAAAATATAAAACAAATATTTTAATAACCTAGATGTTTGTGTTTCTTTTATATACATAATTTGGAAAATTGTTGTTACGTAGCCCATATTCATATAATAATCAATTAAGGCAGATATTACTTTTCTTTCTTGCATGTGTACAATAATTCGAAATCTTAAAATTTTTAATGAGATTAAATAGTTACAAATAAGTATATCACATATCGAATTTTTTAAGTATCTAATTGATATTTCACCTTACAATACTAACATACTGTTATTTATTCCCTACGACTTAATTTTCTATGATTATGGATTGAAATAGATACTTTGTTAATTATTAAATTTGGAGAAATGTGGAATCATGTTATTTGTGAAGTTGTATTTTGACCTTATAATGAAAATTTTCAGTTATTGCATTTCAAAAAACATAAATCAAGAAGTAACATGTTCGTCGAGAGATATTTGGTTCTGTTGAGTTATGGAAGTGTATTGCGGAATGGTTTAACGAACACTTTGTCAGTTTTACGTGATTCGTGTTGCAACGATACTTGAATTTGCATTAAATTATGAAATATGAAATTACGCGAGATAAGCACATCATGTATTTAACACAGAGAAATTAAATGCTTAGTGAACGGAGTTTTCTGACAACATACAAATATAACTTTTATAAACGCCCGGTATTGTGTTTCCCGCGCGAGTGACTTGTTCTCCTTCTCTGACCTGATAACCCGCGCAGCTGTTGGTCACTCGCACCCCATGCTGCGACACTTCACGCGCCCGAAATCGCTACCTCCTCACACATCATGTTTGCCTGGTACCAGTTTACGCGGCACGATACTCTTTCAGGCATCTTCGAAGAAAAGAAGGGATTTTTTGAAGTTTAGGGGGGAGGGGGGCAGTCAATGAGCAAACACTGTACTTCAGAGGAGGTGGGCACAGGGGTTCGTTGAGGGAGTAAGGGGAAGCGTAGGGGAAACGTTTTGTGAAGAGACGAATTCGTAGAAGTGTCCGTCTCCCCTTCGCCCGGCCTGTGTGCAGTGCGGGATGAAGCCAGGGGGGCGGAGCTTATTCCAGTCTTGAAGACTGGTAGAAGAGCTGGAAACGGGAAATACGATGCCTTACGCGCACAAATGTGAGTAAATGTTTCTCTCAGTCTCTCCGAAACTACAGTTTCAATCGATTTGAAATTATTGAGACTAATACATTGTTCATTTCTTGTCATTACTGACTTGATTTAGAAAAGAAATCACCCCAGACAACTTGTAAACTAAATATTTAGTCAATGTCCGCCAAAAATTTCTGAAATTTTATAACACAAAAGTTAAGATGCATACTTTTTTTGTTTTAAAATATAGATGGGGGTGTCAGCAGATAAATTGAGGAGGAAGAACCAAAGTTTTACATGAATATTGCTGAATCGTTATATCTGAGCCGGTATTCGAGAAATGGCCTGAGAAAATCAGTGCAGTTTAAGTTAGCGCGCAGTATCAGGCATTGTGCGTAGGCGATACACATTAAGGGCGCAGCTACCGCAATTTTCATCATCATTATTTTATTTTGTATTTGTACCAGATACTGTTTTTCTTATTTAAGACACAAAATGTGACTAAATTTGGCTCTTATAAATTTTTTTTATCTCTCATAGTTTTCGCGTAATGGTTTGATAAAGTCATATTTTCCATGTTTCTGTTTTTTAACGACTGTGCTAAAACCAACTGATATACCAAACTAAAAAAAATCACAGTGGATAAAGACATTGCAGGCTACAATGACATGCTCATAAAATTAAAGAATAAAAATTATTTTTATTTTTAAAAAATGCTGAAACTGAAAATAAAAATTAAAACAAATCAATATTTTTTTAAATACAAATAATTTTTATTCTTTAATTTTGTGAGCAAGTCATTGTAGGCTGCAATGTCTTTATTATCCACTGTGATTTTTTTTTTGTGTTTTGGTATATATGTTGGTTTTTAGCATAGTCGTTAAAACGGAAACGTGCAAAATATTACTTTATCAAGCCATTACGCGAAAACTATGAGAGATAAAAAGATTTCATTAGAGCCAAATTCAGTCACATTTTGTGTCTAAAATCAGAAAAAAAGTATCTGGTACAAATACAAAATAAAATAATGATGATGAAAATTGTGGTAGACTGCGTCCACGAAGTTTATATTATCATATCAATTTTACGAATTAATTGCAACCAGTTGACTTGAGACTGGTAATATATGCTTATGAAATATTGCTTTATAACTCATTACTGCAAAATATACATATTTAAAAATGTCTTCCATATAATTGTAACATACCGCGTGTTGCGGATTATAAAAAAAATATTACAAATTGAAACAAATATTGAATCAAACAGGTTTTACTAATCAGAAATTACAAAATTGGCAATTTAAATATGTGTCCACACAATGGACATTACTAGCGTCTGTGAGACTGAAAATTAATTTTTGAAAAAATTACAAATTATATTAAATAGTTTTACAAAGATCACAAAATACAAAGTATACAAACTAAAAAAAAATCTCGGCAAGTCATTACAAAAGGTAGTTACTTCGGCGGGCTCCAAAATGTCAAAATCGGGAGAAGCAAAGCCAGAAGTTAATAAAGCAACACACGTGTGCGCAAAAAGCCATCGGGCAATCAAGCAACAGGTAAATACAACAGTTTATAAATTCCAGGTAGAAAAATCACATAGCAAAAAGCAATAGCAAAACCTACAAAAAACATTTTAATACCAAGACATAACTTTTATCAGATAGCGACCGAAAAAAGGAATTTAGAAAAGACATTAAAGCAATAATTAAACTAATTTAAACACAGCACATGACGGCAGCCGCCTTGCTCGCCGTGGGGGGACAAGTCCCCAACCTACCCTATCACACTACACTAGGAGCTCGGAAGTACTTACATTATCAGTGCCCACATCCTGAAGAGAAAAAGAAAAGAGAGTGAGCTGACGGCCCACGCAAGAACCATAGTTCAACCTGGCCAGAGTCTAGCTAACGCACCTGCGCAGGGAAGAGGAGAAGGGGAAGCATAGAGTAAGTGCAAAGAAACATAGCAATACAAGACAACAGCCTTCCGAGCCAAAAAATAGTCACGTGGTCCACTGTGCACCGCCGACGAGAGCGCTGTAGGCACCCAAACGGTGCAATCACCCCACCAAAAACTTGTCTTACAGGGAACAAATGTTTTCCAGTTCAAGTTCTATAAAAGCACTGATCAAACCCTTTCAATACACAAAACACATCTGAAATAAAAAAATCTTGAAATAAGAAATCTTCAGTGATGTAGCAAAGTTTATAATGCAGAGTTCATAAACAATATTCATTGAAAACACAAAATAGTTAATAACACACAGTTCGAAGAAAATAGACAATACCAAAATTCGTAGAGTAGAAAATTGTTTCAAGACACAATAGAAAAGTACAGTTCTTGAAGAGTAGAAGAGACAAGAATAGTATTAGAAGTTTTACAACCACATTCTTGAAGTACAAACAATGATTCTTGAAGAATACAAGCAATAGTTCTTGAAGAATACAGACAATAGTTCTTGAAGAATACAGACAATAGTTCTTGAAGAATACAGACAATAGTTCTTGAAGAATACAGACAATAGTGTCTAATGCAGGAACAGGTAACGTCGCACGTCAAGGGCATTTAAAGTTGATGGATGCCCCTTAGCGTGAGTAACCAGCGGCAGCCCGCCGCACATGGGTGTAACACGGGTTTGCAGTGCCTGGGGAGGTGAGCGTAGAGCAGCATACAATTCTCATGCAGGAACGGAGTGTAGACCAAATGGATAGGTGCACAGCAGCCACAGGAACATCCAAGCATCACAGAGCGGAAGAAAATCTTGAAGAATCTCGTAGAACTCGAAGCGTAGATGGCTCGGAACGCAAGGAAACCTGAAAGGAAAAACAAGAAATCAGCAGAGAAAAGACAGGAAAAAGTTTGGTAAAGCAAAGACAAGAAAACACTACAGAAGCAAAGAAGGGGGAAAGATGCAATCCAAAAAGGCGAGCAGGAAGTGCGCAAAAAGGAAAAACTAACAATGTAACAAACAAATTAGCACAGCTATAAGGTTACATATGAATATTACAAACATTATCAAAAATATATAAACATACACAATAACAATATACTCTTATACAAGTTAACATCAAAACTTTTCTCAGGGGTTTGAGAAAAATATTATATGTAGACTCAAGCAATATGAATAGTATACAAAATATACAGAAACTGATTAACCTATAATAAATATAATGACAATTAATGAGAGTAAATATGAGTGGCAAAGCACTTTGCCTTAATACAAAAGATATACATATGAACACAACTAATTTCTAACAATAAACCTTTTAAGATGGCTCACGTGAGCCTTACGCATTCCTCTATTAGAATTTAACAATTTTATCACAACAGTATTTGGTCCTGAAAAGCGTTTAACAATATATAGACCCTTGTACTTCACTAGGAATTTAGCACTCAAGTGGGCGCCAGCATTTGCCAGAGAAAAATTCTTACACAACATGTGATCACCGACCGCGAAGGGAGGATCAACCTGGACTTTATTTAAGCGATTAGAAACCTCCCTTTTCGCTACCGCGAGACGTCGATCCACGTCGCCAAAGAATTTGTCCCGCTCCACATCATTTAAGTGAGAAATTGGGAAAGGGAGACCCCAAATATTTAGTAAGGGATGGGAAGGATGGAAACCCAGAAAAGGAACACAGGGAGGAACACCCTTGGCACTATGAGTAGTACAATTAAAGCCTATGTTAATAATCTCTAAATCCTTATCCCAAAGTACTTGATCCTGATTACAAAATATGGTGAGACAAGCCTTTAAATTTTTATTAAAGCGCTCTACTTGATTACCGCAAGGGTAATAGGGACTTGAAGTATAGTGTTTTACAGCCCACTGAAAACACATATTTTTAAACGCAGTAGATGTGAAATAACGAGCATTGTCTGTAACTAAATGCTCCGGAGCACGAAAAATTTTCCACACATGTGTACCTAAGGCCTTCACAATCGTTTGGGCCTTCATTTTTGCGTAAAGACAATAAAAACACAAACTTAGAAAATGTGTCCAACAATATTAATACACAAACATTTCCCTTTTTAGAACGGACAAACGGTCCAAAAATGTCGAGGTGGGCTACATGCTAAGGGCCTTCAGGGGGTTAGCCCGTATCTCTACCAAAATTGGCCTGCTGAGCCTGTTTACATTTCTGACAGTTTTCACAACTGCGAACATAGGCGGAGACGTCCTGTTTCAAACCTGGCCACGCAAAGGTGGTAGAAATTTTTTGGAAGGTTTTGTTGACACCCAAGTGTCCTCCAAACACAGAATCATGGTAATATTTCATTATCATGGGATGCATGGCTTCAGGAGCTAACACCTTCCTAGCACGACCGGAAGTACCAGTAAAATAAATAATACCCTGTTCTTCCACATAAGGCACCACATTATTCGAGGCTAGCTCACCTCGTATCTGGCTACATAGAGGATCATTTTTTTGACCATCCTTAATAGTCGTAAAACACTCTGGGAAACTCTGCAAATGGGGAACACTTTCAATAGGTGTTAAATCCTCAACCTGAAATTCCGCGTAGTCAAATATCCGGGAAAGGACATCCGCCACAACATTATCTGATCCGCGCACATGATAAATTTTGAACCTAAAACTAGACAGACGAAGGACCCAATTTTCCCAACTGGTTAGGGTGATTCAATACCCAGCTAAGGGCCTGGTTGTCAGTATATAGGTCAAATTCTTAATGTTCTATGTAAGGAGCAAATTTTTCCATTCCAAACAGGCAAGCTAATGTTTCTTTTTCATATGTGCCTAGACGTCGCTCTGACTCTGACAAAGTTCTACTAGCGAAAGCTACTGGAGCCACTCCATCAACAGTCCTTTGACCTAAAACAGCTCCTAGAGCAATCGAGGATGTATCGACCTGAACCACAAACCGTTTGGAGAAGTCAGGTAAATGCCAAACAGGAGGAGAAGACAACGACTGCTTTAATTTTACGAAGGCCGATTCTTGTTCAGCACCCCAAACAAAGGCAACATCTTTCCTTTTCAACAAGTTCAGAGGAGCAGCCAGCTCGGAAAAATGCGGAATAAAGTGCGAATAATACCCGAGCAACCCTAAGAATTTCTGAACCCCCTTAATGTTACGAGGACGGGGAAAGTTGACAACCGGAACTACCCGCTCGGGATCCATCAACAGTTTACCTTCAGAAATTATATAGCCCAGAAATTTAACTTGAGGCATTGCTAAAGAAACTTTGTTAGGGTTAACAGTGATACCAACCTCACGAAACCGTGTCAAAACTTTAGTTAAATGTTCCACATGACTCTCAATGGTAGAACTGTAAATTATGACATCATCTATGTAATTAAAAACGAAATCAAATTTGTATTCAGACAAAATGTGATCAAGTACCCTGCTGAGGACCTGACTGCCAAAGTTCGCCCCCATAGGGATGCGAGTAAACTCATACTGATTCCAGGGCGTGCTGAATGCAGTGTATTTACGACAAGAGGGATCTAATAAACACTGGTGGAAACTGTTGTTCAAGTCCAAAACAGAATAATATCGTGCATTACCAAGATGCTGCAGGGCATCCTCAACAGTAGGCAAAGGAAACGGGTCCTTAATTATTTTACGGTTAATACTAATGTGGTTAACCACAAGGCGGTAACCACCGTCTTTCTTTTTCACCACAAATCCAGGGGAGCAGTATTCAGAGGTGGAGGGAGTTATAACACCAGCAGATAATAACTTATCGATAATTTTACGAAAAGCCTCTAACTTCGGAGGAGAACAGTGAAAATAGCGTTCTTGCACCAGTTTATCATCACTCACCGTAAATTTATGCGGTAACAAATCACACTTTCCAATTCTAGTGGTTAGCACATCTTTAAATTCCTGACGCAATTAATCTAATTTGGAACTTTCAGACAATGTTACGTAACTCGAAATAACAGGGGCTACCTGAAATGTTTCATTACGTGACCGTAACGCAACTTTAATATGAGGGGCAAAACCAAACGTTAGAGAGTGATCCTCAAAATTAAGGGTAGCACGAGTATGACCTAAAAATTCTAACCCCAAATTTACATCTTGGCTTAAACCAGAAAAATTCCAAAAGGGAAACGTCCACGAAAACCGTCCTATCTTGAAATGAAGAAACACACGTTGTGTTAGATTTACTACCTGTCCATTGGCGATACACACCTGCATACAATGTTCCGGGAGCACTCTGTACTTGCGCCCCACGATAAATGACGGAAGGGAATCAAATAAAGAATCGCCCACAAGACAACAAGTGGCGCCGGTATCAACAAGAGCTTCAACAGATTGACCATAAAATGAGGTAGACACGTAATTTTTGGCAGGTTGGCGGACGCTTAGGAACTTGGTTGGAAGTGCCGCACATTTTTCCAACCACTACTCGTTTCCCGAACAACTAGCACGAACATGGCCAGCGCGCCCGCAGCGAAAACATTTCCTATCTTTATGTGGGACAGGTAGAAGCAAACAATCCCTAATTATGTGCCCTCTAGCAGCACAATTTGCACATCGCCCACCACCATTATTGGTGACCACACGAGTTTGTGCGAGTAGTATTCGTAGGCGAATCGTCTCGTACGCCGCAAAATGTCTGCGAGACGAATGTTGTAAGCTCGAACACCGGGCACTCGTATATGCCTTACTTATTCGAAAGGAGTAGCGTTCCAGTGGAATTGTGTATAGTATATTCAGGTTGGCATCCATGAAGCGAGAAATTAAAGAGTATTGACAGGAGGCCGCCAATCACAAGTCCAGTTCATATTCTGACACTTGCGTGGCGGTGAATTTAAAAATCGTTGAATGAAATCTAGCAAATTAAAATTTATTTTGGATTTTTTACGTAATTATCTATTTAATACGTATATTTCGCTGCCTTTTGTGGATCCATAAATGACTTAGAAAATTTCTGAAATATTTTTTAACATTCGTATATAGATAATACGTAATTATAAAAAATAATAAAAGGTTCAACACAATTTTTCCGACGTAGTATGTAATATATTACCGAGTACATCGAAATTGGTTCATAAAAATAAAATTATTTCTAGTTACGAGCGCTAATTTTTTATAATTACTTTTACGTTTTATTTTTACAATAATTGCATACCAATTTCAGTAAGATATCGTATGTCACATTCAACAATGTAACCAAAGTTAGTTGTTTTAACATTGTAAGAATATAAAACGTGCCCTTTACAAGCTGACAACCACATGGACAGCAAGAGTAGCCAGAATGTTGCGGGAGGAAATAATGGCACAACTTAATTCAATCTGAAATGACGGAACGTATTAAAAAAAATATTGAAAGGTTTGTTGCAAGTTGAATGTGTATCATTTTGCCATTGTATTTTTGGTAAATCTGTACAAAATTTTCTTACATGACTATGGTTAGTTTTTGCATCAGTCAATATACTGAAAGTCAAGTACAGCTGTGTGGAAAATAGTTTTTTTTTATTATCCTGGGAATCGATTTATAATGCGCTTTATGTTTCGAAACTTCACTTTTTACATGTAGAAATTTAGTAAAACGTCGTAATTTGACAATAAATTTATATAATACATTTAAAATTATTTTTTAAAAATATTACACTGTGGGGATTTGAAATTAGGAAATCTGTAACAGAAATACCAATACGCTGATCACTCAGTCATCACCACATTAAATGATTTATTGTAAGAAAATATGAATAGTGGTTAGTAAAAAGTTTTGTGCGAGTCTTTACATTTTTTATGCGGCACTTATTTTTCCAGACACAAAATGTTACGTCGTACATATGACCAACCCAGCCAAAGTAAATACTTGTTGCACTAAAAATTTTCACGTTTTAGTCTATGTAAGAAACCATTATACGATCGTTTTTCAGCTTTGTATCCCAGTGTTGACAAAAAGAATTCCGTGTGTTATAAGGGAATGTTTTATGAATTTGTTTCATTTCTTAGTTGGCATTACGTAACAGGTTGTATTATTTTAATTTGAAACTAACTATTCATATGTGAAAAAATATTTTGTTACAGAACATTTAGGTAGATATGAAAATTTTTGTGATTTTACGGAATTTATTACTTATATTATATTACATTTATTTTCCCAGTATCATTACTGTTCTCATTGTTGCAAACACTAATCAGATTGCAGACTACAAATCCCTTTATTAAAGCGATTTTTTTATTTTTTCTATTGTAAACGTGTTTTGGTATGTTACAGATTATCTATATAATTTATTATTTCGTGGGGCTGAAAGTTATTAGTCACGATTTTTTATTCATTGGCGAAATCTAATGTATCACTGGCATAGCTAGAGAGTAAATGTCACATTTTCTAACGAGTCGGATGTGACTGCATCGCCGATTTTATAACTTTTTATTTTCTAAGACGCCATCCTAATTATAGTAAAGGGATTTTTGCCACCATTGTTTCGTTTTACTAAACTGCGAATGGGACAGATAGTGTAGAGGTCTGCGTCGAGGTTAGCTAGTAAATGTTGTTGCCTCAAGACAAACTTATCTGCTTCTTGTAGACGCCATTCCAGAAAGTGCTACTTCTCCTTGTACTACCAATACTAAAAATGCTGGTCTTTTACGCTTCGCGATTTATAAGACAGTTCTACTTTCTTTGCATGAAATATCAGAGGTAGGAATGAGACTCAGCTCTAGCTACCGGGTTTTTCCCTCTTACTAGACGTATTTCACATAATTGATGTTATGAAAATTAAGTTAGTGACAAGATAAAGTTTACTATTTTTACATAGGAAAACTCGGTTTGCAACATAAAATACTTCAACTATCTTAGATATACAGAGTAATTCCTGACTGTAAAAGCAGAATATTACTAATATTTTCTTCACTACTTGTAAACTTAACAACACATTCTAAAGACATATTGTAAGGATGGAAGTTCATTCAAATAAGATATTTACAGTCTATTACTAACTTCACGTCACTCACTACACGCTGAAAATGGTACACAGCCGAACTAGTTTCGTTGAAATTGTATGAATAAATTTGAAATGTAAAAGGTCTTCTTGAAATGAATATTGGTGTTGCACGTTTTATATTATTTTATATCCGATAATCTATAAAATTTTCCTATTTATCACTTTTTTAGAGTTTGTAAACATGTGCCACAGTTTTGTTAAGTATGTGGGAAAACCCTACAGCTATTTACCAAGATTTTTGATGAAATAAATTTCCAACTATTTCTGTTTTGCATACATTGCATGCTTGTCGCACAAAAATAATGTCGATAAGTAATAACAGAAACATAAAATACTATGCTTACCACAAACTGGTAGTAAGTACATAACTGGGAGAAAGACAAGAGCAAATACTACGCAGAGCTTCCGCAACATTTGAGGAAATAAAAAATTAATTGAACTGTATACCTTGTAGGCCCTAAATCTAATACACTTTTTGCTATCTACTTTATCATAGCATATTTACTCGTATTCTACTTCTCCTAATGGTAGTATCATTAATATTTAACAATCGTCAACAGCGTGTAGACCTATAGTTGTTGCTTTATTCATCATAGCACTAAACTAAAGTTATATCATTAACAGTCTCACACACTAATATTTCGTGTAAATTTGCGTTTAAATAAAATTTTTATCATCAAAAAGACAAAAATAATTTAACTAACGCTGTAAAAAATTTACTTGCTTTGACCAAGTTTTGAACTCCGGCAGCTAAAAAAGTTCATTAATGACGCTGCAGTTCTGAGCATTTTTTATTTTTTATTTATTCTTTTTTTATTATATTTTTTATTTTAAAAAATATTTGGTACAATGCAAAGCTATCGCCTCGCCACTGCACCAAACATCCCCCCTTGTGTTGGCTAATTTATGTAATCCCCAGTCCTTTGTTTTCGTGTAATTGTCGTAATTGTATGTTGACGTGTGGCACCTAGACAAGACGATCACAAACACCCAGCCCTGAACCCGAGAAAGTGACTGTAAATGTCACCTCCCCGGCCGGGAATCAAACCCGGGACCCCTAACTCAGCAGCCAGGAGCGCTAACCACTTTTTAAAAATAATAAATGGTTGGTGCAGTTGCGAGGCGCTATCTTCCGCGTCATCACTGCACCGAACATTCCCCCCATTAATGTGACTTATTGAAGCAACCCCGAGTAAATGGTAAATGTCGTGAAACAATTGTGGAGAGACAATTTTTTGAGACGAATAGAACAAGCACAAATTTTACACCCAGCCAGACCTGGGAATCTAACCCAGAGCCCCTCGTATCGAAATCGGTCGTTCAACAAACTAAGCTACGGGGGGGTCGGCCCCACTTTTTTTAAAATAAAATGTTTGGTACAATGGCAAGGCTAACGCCTCGCCACTGCACCAAACATTCCCCCCCCCCTTTTAAGTTAGTTAATGAATGCATTTCCCCAGTAACTTGTTGTATTGTGTAGTTGTCGTTGTAATTGTAAGTTGTCTTCTGGCACACAGACAAGACGAACACAAACACCCAGTCCTGAACCCGAAGTGGTTGTAAATGCCACCTCCCCGGCCGGGAATCGAACCCGGGACCCTTGCCTCAGCAGCCGGAGCGCTAACCACTGAACCAAGCCGTCGAACGCTGCTCGCCTATTACATCACATGCTACAAGTGAGGTTTATTATTAAGTATTACGTAAGTTGTAAAAAAAGTTTATTTCAGTCATAAGTAATTGGTAGTTTTCAGCCTCAGTAATTTTGTACTGCTGTTTTATTGTGTTTGGCACTGATACGTAATTCTTATATTCCACATGTGCCGTCAAACTCGCTTTATTTCAAAGAGGTGGCATTTGCCATGGTGGCCATATTGTATGCTTATTACACTCGACGTATATGAGTTGTGAAGGTGAACGGTGCCTACCGAGAGAGTACCAACTCGCACGGTCTGGACGTATACGAGGGTTTTCGTATGGTTCGAGCTTACCGTTTTTTAAAACCGTACGAGTTTCGACAGAAAATTTAACAAATCGTATACGAGTGCAGTTCGAGCTTAGGCCCCCCTGGACAACAGCTAACTACACACCAGTTGTCACTTTTCAGCTGACGAGACTGTACACACTGCTTGTCGCGACGCAAGGTTAGTGGTCGCGACGGCCATGCCACTTGCTCGCTATTGGCAGGGAGGATGTAGCGGGGCAAAGGAGAGAAGGAGGGTGGGGTATGTCAGAGAGGGGGACGGTTTTAGTTCACATATTTTCCGAAGACACACTTAGGTTTGTCGAGCAGTAGTCACTTCACCCACCGCAGCCTCTTATATATGATGCAGTCAGCAAAATAATATTGAATCAAGTTTTTTTATTTGCGTAGCGATTTGATTTGTTTTAACGAGTTTTAGGGTCGCAAAATATTTTCTAGGTATTCATTTACACGTATAATTTTCCTTATGTTATAAAACGTTTTATATTTTAGGTTTTATTTAATTTTTAGATTATATTTTTTGCACATACTCACTCTTCTACTGAATTGTTAACTTATTTGATAGCCTTGACAAACCAACGAACGAATGACACGTTACTAAACCTCTTAAATTTCATACCCGTATTACATAAAATTTGATGTTGACTACAAGCATACTGTGAAACTCCATAACCATTTCCACATACCTCCATACTTTTTTTTTTTTCATTTTTTCTTTTGCCTCAATGGCGTATCATATATGAAAAAAATATTTTAATGTTTTCTTGTTAATTTTGTGCTATTTACTTTGACACTACATACATAATCTCTCTATATAAAATGAAGAGCCATATTCACACACTCATACACTCGTCGTCAACGCACAGTCCACACCTCTGTACCAAGATATGTGACATTTTGAAAGGGGCTTTCCTTACGCCGTAAGACACAAATTAATTTTTTCTTTTTCCAAATTTGAAAATTATAGTAAGTCAGCGAAATGTGGTGAAATATGTTTTTCCATGAATCCTCGATAGCGCTTAAACCAGTTGAGATATCAAGGTGCTTTTTACATCAGCGCAAAGTTTACAAAAATGCATCTAGTGATGATGGTGCATCGCGAAAATGTTTTTGCCAACATTTCCTTGAAACCCCTGTAGTTTCTTGAAACATATATGATTCGGTGATATACTTCTGACATAACGTAGCTGTCTGCAGACGAATAACAGGCATAACATATTACAATATCGGGATTCTTATTGGCTCAGTCAAATAGAGTAACAGTTCCAAGTACAAGCTGAAGCCAGTAATATTCTGGTAAGCTGAACGTGTGTTGAAATCCAGCAAACAGTCAAGTTTTCCTGCGATAAACCATCATCTCTACATATTACCTATTTTTTATTTAAAAACTAAGGGGGCTAAAGTAGCAAAATATAATTTAAATAAATTTCCGATAACTTTTAAACGTATTGTGAAATCGAATTGATTGATGTATCAAAATCAAGCCTATGAATAACCCTAAAAATCAATTCCAGGAATATTTGAAATTCAACCTCTAAGGACATTAAAAAAAATTTCGATGTTTAAACTAAGGAGGGAGTTACAGCCAAATTCTTTGAATTGTTTAATAATGTTTGTTTTTGTACAAGGTATAATTTATTTTGTAGATATACTTTGTAAGTACTTTTATAGTAATGAAAATTTCTTGCACACACAGTTTTTATATAGTGACATGTAAAATGACAGTTGCATAAAACGGCATTATACAAGAAAAGGAAAATCGACTGACTTAAAGAAACGAATTAATTCATACTGAAAAACAGTGTATCGGGCTACGTCAAGACATGTATAAAACCGTCAATGACATTTTCCGTATTAGAAAAGAATGGCAGAATTTTGGCAATTTTTTATTTCAAATTCAACAATTTTTTTAAAGAAACAAAAAAAAATTACTGAAGTTGTTTTATGAATATCTTGACGTAACCAGTGACACGGTTCTTCAGTGTGAAATTATTTCATTTTTCTAAGTCAGGTGGTTTTCGTCTCTTGTATAAAACCGTTTTCACAAATTTGGGCTTGATCTGCCTGTAAACAAAATCTATGAATTCTAAAAAACATTTTATTATTCTAAATATATTCACAATATGTGTCTATACAGTAAATCATGTATCGTACAAACATTAAAATTATTTAAAAATTTAAAATTCTCCTTAATCGACTGTATCTGTTAAACGTGTGGAGATATCGCGATATTTCTGAATAAGAATGAAACTTACGTAAATAACTAATAAGTGATTAAATAATTTTTCGAAATTCGACAGTTAAAGTGGCGGGAAGATGTAAAGTGTTACAGAAGTATCGAAAAGCCAGATATGGATACAGCGAAACAATTTTTTGAAGTTGTTACTTTTTGTCAAGCTATTGATATGTGTACCGATTTGGGCACCGGCCTAACTTAACAAATTTGCTTTTTATCAATTCTGACGAACTTTGTTGACGTAATAGTTTGGGACACTGGTAGAAAGTTTAGGGTTCAAACCACGTGAAAAAACGACGACGGGGAACTGCTATGCTATTATAGATGCACATATTAGTGGCAGCTGGCAGAAGAGCCGAGAAAACTGGAAATGCGTAAGAAAAGTAACAAAACTGTGGCATCGTACAGGCACGATTGTAACGTGTGGAAATCCGGTTGACTGCCAGTGTAGTCGAACCCAGATTATTATATTGTTGATAATTGTTAAAAGAACAGTGAGCGAAGTCGCGGCCGGGCAGCTGGTGTAAATTATAACATATTTCGGACGTATACAACACAAAGAACTACACAACATGCTAGCTGTCGAACTGTATGGTATAGATAAGCCGTTCACTGAACTTGAAAGCGAATTTCAGTACCTTAGCGTAGTGGATAGTAGCCGAACTGTCACGGAGAAGACCGAACCTTGGAAGAGGGACGAATCTTTTCTGATCCTGGTCAGTATTGTGGGCAGAGAATTATACTATTTATATTTTAAAAGTCATCTGCAGGGCTGGTTTGTTACCAAAAAATTCCAACACTTTCAGTACGCTCAAAACACAAATGTTTACTCAAACGTTTATGCTTAAACTTTTAAGTTGTTAGTAGTTTAATTTTATTTGTTAAACTCACTATAAATATGAAATTAGATTAAACATATGTCTTGCTATACTGTGTTTCTTTATTTGAATTTTATATTTGTACGCATATGCACTAATATGTACAGGATACAAATTATATTTTGTAACCCACCATCAAATTTTGGAGGATACATTACCACCCTGTTCCTACGCCACTGTTTCAGAGCACTGTACGCAATAATGGTATGCCGCAAGCTATGTCAAGAAAAATAATAGTTTGTTTTACTAGGTCTTATTGCTCAATTATCCAAATAGAATTATCGCTTGTTGCGACAGAACATACAAATGGCATTTAGGTACCAATTACAGCTTCTACTAAAAGTTTATGAACACCATTATTTTTAACTAAAAAACTTTTTGGCCCTATAACTAACCCTACTGAACCTGATTATTAATTTCGCGTGGATAACTGTTTCAGACTATGTTCAGAGAACAATTTGTAAAAGCAAAATTGAAAATAGGACAGTTTGTTTAAAAGTTGTCCTTTTTTCCGTTTTTTAAATAACAATATTTTTACACCTTAATGAATTTTCGGAGATGTAAAAATATATAACAATGGATGATATGTATCCCAATGTTTTGGGCGGAAACATAAAACCCTAAAAATATAACTATAACCACAGAATAACTCTCTAGTTTTATTCTAGAAAATAAGCATGATATTATACTAGTATTTTATTATTATTTTAAAAAAAGAAAATAGGGTAACTTTTAAACAATCTGTCCTGTTTAAATTTTTTTAACAAATTAAACTCTGAACATAGCCTGAAGCAGTTATCCATGCGTCATTAATAATCATGTCACGTAGGATTAATTATAAGGCCAGTACCTTTTGTTAGTTCAATATAATGGTGTCCTTGAACTTTTGGTAGAAGCTGTAGATATTAAAACATCACGATATTATAGAATAATATTTTGTCAACGTTGGTTTAGTTGCTTGTATTATGGAGTTTGAGAAATTTTCACGTTTACAGAATTAGATAACTAGAATATAAATGTTTGAAATTTCACTTGTTCACTAACGCATCGTTGTGAAACGTTATGCTACATAGAAGACCGCAGTATTCAGCATGTTGTGCGTTCATACATTACAGATGACAGTTGTTAAATATGGGATTACATACATTAACATAGGGAACAGCAACATAAAACATTTTAATAACTTTACACTTCATACATGCATGCACTACGTAATATATGTTAATAATCAATACGTTAATCACTTGTCAGTCAGAACTGCCTAGGTATTACCTACAGAACAAGGAGGGAATATTTTAATTGCGTCACGTTCTTCTGACAACGATGCTGTGACAACATTCATTTTATGTGAACCGTGGCTACTAAGTAAGCTGTGATGGTAATAATCTACGTTAGGACCCATGGATGGAACCATGTGAAGGACAACTGCTTCTGTCAAACTGGGTGAAAGTGTACCGTTTGCGACTACCTGGACCAACAACTCACAACATTATTCTGTAATCAGGATCAAGTTTACCGCTTGATGTTAGATATTTAGTGTCTGAAATACTTGTTCTACGATTGTTTCTGAAGGTTTTTATTGTAAATAATCAGTACAGAGATGGCGTTACATGTTTTGTTTGTGCTTAACAGATGTGAAGTTAAGTCACAATGTATCAGCAGTGGACTGTCAAAGAGGGATAGAAGTATCTCGGTAAAACCCACTAGGTCACTCCAATGTTCGGCCATTGTTCTATACGTAAATATGTAAGTGAATAAGTCAGGACATAACGTCACCGCGACTGCCAGTTAAATATTACCATATTGGTACAATATACATCAGTTTCAGCTCGCAGTATGAGAATGAGAATACGCGTGCATTGAATATTAACATTTTGATATAATATAGGTAACAGTTTTGTCTGGTTATTGGAAAATTTGTGCACTTTTGTAACTTTGTTACTGTGTTTTACAAATATTTTTTCTATCTTCATGTTTGAGTAACATAAATTGACATGTGTCACTTTTGCATTTGCTAAATGATTTGTGTGTCGCACTGGTTCAGCCAATATACAGTGCCTGGTCGCTTGAGGAAGGTGTGAACGGGCCATGCTCCTGTAGCTTACTTTTGCCGCAAACCAGCACGAGCAAGCCACAATTCATTAAAAGTATAGGGGCAATTTGCAATAAGGTGTACAGCATTAATTTGTGCCAAAATTAATATGTAGGGGCTTCAAAGTCATAGTCAATAGGGGAACTTCACTATACAATAAATAATTGCACAACACTCTGCTGAACATTTCTCAATATATTATGTTCGAAATCATCATGCATGAACAATACATCATGGCGCTTATACAATATTAGCGCTTATAAAATATTACTGTACATGCGCCTAGAAATCATCATGCGTAAACAAAATTCTATATACATTACAAGTCAAGAGCGTTTTGCTGAACAGTTCTAATTACGTTATGCTCGAAATCATCATGCATGAACAAAACTCCATGGCACATATATATATTAGCGCTAATA
>PNEQ01110832.1:21391-32680 GCA_003012365.1 Medauroidea extradentata
ATATATATATATATATATATATATATATATATATATATATATATATATATATATATATATATATATATATCCGCTTATAAAACAACATTCTATATGCATTACATCTATACAAGTCAAGAGCATTTTGCTGAACAGTTCTAATTAACGCTCCAAATGATTTAACCAGTTTATATAATTTATATCAGTAGTGGAATAATGCCATGATAAAACAGTCGCTACCAGTCGATTGATACTGAAGGGTATTTACACTTTACCCACATTTTGCCTTGACTAATGCCAAATCCGGACGTTACCTGCATGACTGTACCATAGTGGTAAAATTCAATTTGTTAACCAGGGATTCGTTACAGCTAGTGTCGGTATTCCCAGCACTCAAATTCAACTGGTATCTAATCCATGCACCAGAAACAATATTGTGAAAAAAACGTACATACCTCGTGTCACAGCAATAGACGTGAATAAATAGTGAGCAACCTGTTTGCACAAATCGGTTGACAGCAAGTATGGCACTTCACCCTGCGTTGCCGCACTTGACGAGTCGAATTGCCGGCTCGGTACCAGCCCTTTCCTTTCACAAAAAAGGAATTTAACTGCTTCACACACTTCCGGAATTCACTTTACCAAGCACTGGATACCCTAAATCTAGTTGACCGTAAACTCCGCTTCCTCGACACACGACAAACAACGAGCACCAACTCGCAGTTGACAGTAAAGTGAAAGTTAAATGAGCACCAACTTGCCGGTGAACTGCGTCGCAACAACAGCAACTGAGGCGTACTCTCGCTACCTCAACATTGAAAAGGCATTTACGCAGAAATACCGTGTTAATCATTCCGAACACGGCAACTCCGTGACTTTTTACCGAGCACGAACAAACATTGGCAGCTACTCCTGGCTCGACCGAACTCGTCTCAAACCGCAGAACGACTCTCCTCTAAGTAGTTCGCCCAGCGAGCCACAATGCCGAGAGGGCAGCACTTGCTGGACTCGCCACCGGCGGTTACATCACCCCAAAACAGTTTAATTTGAGCCCAGGTCTACCACCATTCTGATACACGCACACAACTCAGGTTGGTAACTGGTGGCGCGCGGGCCACCGTACAAAGTTTGGTAGCAAGTGGCGCACGAACATACAAGTTCGGGCCGCCACACTCCAATCCTACAACACAACCTGTGCCCAGCGCAGTTAGAGCGCACCGCTATTCGTTGTTGTGCAGGTTGCCTAGATGCCAGGCTCCCGCTTGCACACAGCCGATGATTGCCGAAGTGGACTTTGATTATTTCAGTGGTCCAATTTGTGTGTCCATTACTGTACATACGAGTATATTGTGTAACAAGTCTATTATTATTTTGATAAATATGTCTGTCTTCCAGCAGTCTCCACACCGTCACAGAATACCAAGGTAATCCATACCTGTCAATGTAAGAACACGCGAAAGAGCGATTTTTTTTTCATGTTCAGCTCAGACAACTTAAACTGACTTGTACGTCTATCCATTGCCAGCAAACAGAACGCCGTTTCACTAACATGCCAGCTATACATTACAATACGCGCCTAAACTACACACACAACTATCAAGTGTTTGAAAAAAAATATATTTGAACATTTTGTCATATCACGCTATGTTTCGGTATTACATATAACTGACATAAGGGTCGTGAAATTAGGACCAAATGAAACCTGCATGCTCGCAACGACTTAGTCCTCGGTTCGGTACCCAAAAGCACAAATTCTTTATTAATATTCATTGGTATTCACCAATTTTTTTGTCTCTGAATTAAACATATACATATATGACTGTGCTGAAATTAACGTCTACACTCTAGATAACCAAGCGACGAGAAAGACGGTAATAATTTCTGCCTACAGAGCTATGGAAAATAATGATTTTGTACACATATATAGAGTGTACGATATTTTCAGGCACGGAAGAATTTCGTTGATAATGCACTCGTTTGTTTTGTATAGATACATTCGGTGTTACTTCAAGACACATGAAATTTGCAATTTACTTTATATAAATGCAATGACTTTGCATACTTGTTTCGTGTCTCCTTTTAATATAAGTTTTCTCGTCTGCTCATGTAAAGATATTACCATCTTGTCACATAAGCTACTGCTCCGTGCACTCTAGCGTTAGTACTTAAAGCTTTCTGTTATTGTGACCTATATTTGCTATAGTGGTAAACAAAGAAAAGCCTAAACGCGGGAAAATAGAGAACCTAGTGTTGTTTTACGTTTCCTCTAGCCACATGGCATATTATTATTATTGTTTCTCTAAGCGAAGGTGTTCAGATGCTCACCAAATATGTATTATACAATTATACTTTATTTCCCGTACTACACAAAATGAAATGACGCCGCATGATATGTGAGTGTTATTTATTTCCCGTTAACATAATATCTGACTGGCAAGTACTTTGAGGAATAGCATACGTAGGTTTGTACACTTCCCTGTATTATTCTAGCTCTCGTTATTGTTCGCGTATTTCCGTTAGAATCTTCAATGCGACATACATTTCTAATAGGTATATTGCCGCTTATAATCGTTAATACTGTTCAGTAGTTCTTGGACTGTTGTCAGTTTATGAGTCAGTTGGTGTGCGATATTTTGTAAGGGAAGACAGTAAGCCCTTGCACAACGTGTATCCCGACGTTCCTGAAGTATCACCAGAGGGCCTACAAACGGATACACAGACAACATTGTGTATTCGCTGTAATAAGAAGTTAATTTCCAAACTCCACTTGGATCGTCACGAAACTAGTGTTTGCGATATTGCGAGCACCTTAATGTTATTCAAGTGTATGATGTGTCCTCGTTTGTTTACAAATTTGGGGATATCACGCAGTCACATATCAGACTGTGTACATATTGTTTTGAAACAAAATAATTCGCCTGTCGACCCAGTATTGGCGCAATCTAATAAAGAAGAAACTAAAAACTTTTTGTCTGTTTCACCTCCAGCACCACATAAGCATACATGTGGTATGTGTGGCATTACATTCACTCTACTGCGAAATTTAAGAAGACATGAAAAAACTGTTTGTTCCAGAAGAAAAATGTTGAAATGTATACAACGTTGTAATAAATGTCAGTTAACGTTTACCGATTACAAGAGCATGTTCGAACATTGTCAAGTATGTCGCTATGGGAAACCCACATCAGACAAACTTTTGTGCAACTTGTGCGGAAAACTGTTTACAACAAATAGAAGTTTGGTGTGTCATGAGAAGGCTTCTTGTCCCAAAACTTGCGAGTGTGTAGTTCACAGGTGTGTGAACTATAGACGTATTTTTACACAACGTAGCAATCTAAAGAATCATGTATGAAAACAGTAAACAGAAAATGAAAAGTTCTGTACAGAGGCTGCTTGTATATATAGAATTTGTTTGTATGTGTAGCCATTAGCTTGTACGTATTTCCTTGATCAAAAAAAAAATGCGAAAAACTTCCAGTTTGTTTATTTAATTACTAATATAGTTTGTAACTAACCTTTTTACGTCTGTCTGGATTTTATTATTCACACTGTTTACGAAACAATTACGAGTCATGTGTTGTATGTGTTTACCATATTTCCATCCTTTTCAGGTTTTAAGTATAACTAAATGTCGCTAAAACCAAGGCCGTAACATTATTCTGAGCATAGTATAAGCCAGCTATCCCCTTAACTTGCGTCTGCACTTCACGCAGGTGCGTATCCCTAGAAGTACAGGCTACCCTACAGAGCATCAGTGTGTTTGGACATCATAGCTAGAGTTCGACAGTCGCGCCGACCAAACTAAGAGGTGAGAAACGTATAGCCCTGCTGTCAAAGACAGTATTGTTGCGAACTTGGCCTCCCTCCCTCTCATTATGAACCAGGGTAAGGAGCCGACGATTTGTTATGTGGGAGTGGTGGTGTGATGAAACTAAGTGCCGTATCTATAAACTGCTTTCGAATGACAACCAGCTGCTCACCAATGCTTTCTCTATGGGGATAGCAGTTTGTTGACATTCGAAAGCCGTTTATAGATACAGACCTCAGAGGAACACAGTCAGGTGCATGTCTCGTAAATATGTTAAGAAATACGTAAAAATGTTAAGGTAAATATACACCGTAAAACAACAATGTGAAGGAATGTATTATTTTATCAATGATGTGGAAATTCGACAACGATTATCAGCAAAACTAAACGTCTACGTGAAAAACTTGCCAAGTATATTTTGTTGCCCATTCTTTCAGTATTCTATTGGTATGTCAGTGAACATGTTAGCGCATTTCGTTGGATCACTAGAGCAGTCCGAGCGTCGCAGTGTACCAGGTTCGGCGCGGTGAACAGGTCAAACTATTGCTACACTCCACTTCCCTCTGCTCGTTCTCGACATCATTGACACTTAAATTTTTGATCAGGTTGGGTTCTCGCTTTGTTTTATATACTGTCTATAATTCATAAAATAATTTTGCCATTTTTAAATTACCAATATGTAGTGATAATTAGCAATATTTTTATCATAGTTCTATGATCCATACATAAAATATTACCTTAAATAACGGACTGCTACGCCTAGCATAAAAATTCTACGAAAATTACTAAAAACACAGTTAATGACAGAAAATTAGGAATAAGTGAAGACTATATAACAACAAAAAATATACAATTATCACTGACGTTTAAAAATATGCTGAAAGTGCCTTACATTTTCACTTAGTTTAAAAGTCCCTAGGTAGTTTAGTGTTGTACTTTCATGTACTGAATAAAATAATATTCGTAAACGGCAAAACCTGTGAAACGTGCGTTGATAATCTGCCGTGTGTGACCTATTTGGTCGAAATATTCACATAGATCTACAGTGCGACTGACGGATACGCTGTCATTATTTGAATTTAAAATTAACTTCAGCTATTGGACAAGACAGTGCTCATTGAGTGCGCTGCCTACTACCAGGGTCGTGGCATGAGCAAGGATAGTAATTGTTAAGTTAAATTATGTTCGGTGGTGCTCTAATTTTTATTGATATTCCTATCGGTCAGAAATAATTTCTTCATTTAGAAGAGAAGAATATTGCTATAGAAATAAATTTACAGGAAAATATTTATAAAATGTTTTCGAGTACTTGCATAGTATTTTTTAAAACTCTAAAAAATCTTGTAGTAGTGCGGGTCACAGCTCTGAGTTTGGCAGCGCCCTAATGCTGGAAGTTTATTTTCAGAGAATCCTGTGAACACTTGTATTTCAATTTACTTAAAATATTTTTTATCGGATCACATGCATCATAATGACCAATAGCTGCTTGAATAAGGAAATGGGCACGAAACGATCTTGTATGTGCATGTCCTGAGATCACAGATGTGACAGACGCTGAAGCAAATTACTGCCTGAGACTGTGTGCCCCAGTGATTCCTTCAAGGACATCAAAATATGGAAGGCTCCATGTCACAGTAGCATTGGCTAGTTCTCCAGAAATATTGCATGTAATAATACCAACCACATTAATTTAAAGAGATTGATTAAACATTACAATTTGCCAAACTGACTGTTTCCTTACTATTTAGGTAAAAGATAGCATAGCATAGTACAACGTTGACAGATTACGCTTCGATTTCCAGCGCTCAAGTTAATGAATGGAAGAAACTCATTTTGATTGCGTTGCGATGTTCACGTTCACTCTTAACGTTTGTAATCTAACCACTCTACAAAGGAGATGAGGGAATACTTGTCCATGTTCCATACAGCCACAAATCCTCAAGTGAACAATAAAGTTCGACAGGATGCGCTATTTCTTTGATATGAACAATATCAAGTCCACGAGAACTTAGTGTTAGTTGATTTGTATCTACACAGGTAATGTAATTTTTAAAGAATGTGTGTAATGTGCGTACTTCATTTAAATTAAACTAGGGTACCGTGACGCCACAAGATTTTATTTATGTTATTTTATTTAGTTTGATTAAATGTTTACACGGAGAAAAGGGTTTGTTCCCGTTAACGATGTATACGTTTGTATGTGGTGAAACAAGTAGGCCTATGTATTTGATCGAACAAACTCTTCGTTTCTTTAGCAATATATGAACTGTGTCAAATATTGGTTTGGTTGTGTTAACAAAATGTACATTTAATATGATTAAACACTCTTGTTGAGAGATCTAAACTTTAGTGACAAGCAAATATTTGGTTGATTCAAATTTCACACGCCTGTTTCGCCTAATACAAAGAAGTACACGGTTGAATGTACCAAATATTTTTCTCTGTGTACGGTTTCTCTAAGCACTGAAATGTAACTGTCCTATTTTTCTTTTAAAATTCGTATTTCTACAGGATGTCTCCTCTCCAGAACTGACCCAGAAATGCACAGTTCTGTCAATGAAAATCGACGTTCACAGCTTTTCTTATTAAAAATAACAAAGCATTGCAAAACTTTTATTTGTGTTTGTGTTGATAGGACAACAAGCACTGAAATTTTTATTTCGGCATAAATTGAAACCATTCACGAAAATTTTACTGCAAAAATTGTGATATCTAGCTTCTGCTAAAACAATGTCTGTAACCTGATAAAGACAGCATCACTTAATTTCCGCATTCATAGAAACCAGAAATTTTCACGAAAAGATATTCGTCTTACGTTCACATCTGGGTTAATTCCTCTTAACACACACATGTTCCGTTCTGTGCACGTGGTTATTTTGGCATTTCCTTCGAAAATTACTCCAAATTGATTATTTCTGCTGCTTGACAGCAGTATAAGTCATTTAGGTACAGAAATGAAGCCTATCATCGAACAAAGCGTACATATCCACCCTTCTCAATATTCTTTAAAGCAACGTGATGTGTGATAGCCGTTGTATTCATTTAAATACATATTAAAAAATTCATACTTTACTAAAAGTGTTCGTAAAATAATGTCAAATCTTTTATCAGTCTAGGTACTACAACGAGAATGTCGCACGTTAATAAATCGGTCAAAATTTTCCAAATGCCTGTGAAGAATAGTGAGAAATTTTTATCAGCAGTGTTTGATGTCAAAACAAAATGACCTTCAAGCCTGACATATTTTACAAAATATTTTGTATTTTTACAAAAAAAATCTTGGGAAACGGTTTTCAAAAAAAGTTTGGTGTCTTTTCAACAAATTATTGTATAATGTACAAGATTTTTTTTGTAAATGGACACTTAATATTTATAAGTATGTAACTTTTTTTAAATAAACATACATATTTGTATATCGATACGCATTCTGCAAAGTTCACAATGTTTTTGCAAACTTACAGATTTTTTTGGTAATGTCTTCCCAAAACATTTGTCGTTAACGTACAAAATTATTTTACTTTGTAGCCCAAAAGTCTTTATTCAGTGCAACAGGTTTAATTGTTATAAAAAATAATCTCCACTTCCATAGTTTTTACACTCACTTCGTACGTTTAACAATTTTTTTTCACAATTGAGCATAATCCTTCACAAGTAACCTGCGACTTAACCGACATCTTCACAAGCACTGTATGAAATATCCTGATTCCCACATACAAAGTTTACTTTGCAGATCTTAAGGTAATAATATGTTCTCCCTTTATTTCAGTAAATTACATATTGTAAGAAGGAAACACTTTCAAAAATATTGCCGAGAAGATTCTACAATTTTCTAGGAGAAATTAGGTTCACTGAGATACGGGCCACCGAAAATGCAGTAACCTGTCATAAATCTTACGAGAATCGATACAGACTAAACAGAAGGTATTTGTGTGCCAAAGTAGGCATGTTTCTAACCCTAGACTTTTGGAATTCCCGGAAATATACGCACCTATCCTGTGTTAGCTGCTTCACCTGTCCGCCGCGCCGAAACCGGTACACTGCGACGCTCGGACTGCTCTAATGATCCAACGAAATACGCTAACTTATTCACTGACATACCAATAGAGAGCTGAAAGAATGGACAACCAAATATACTGGGTATGTTTTTCACGTAGACTTTCAGTTTTGCTGATAATTGTTGTCGAATTGCCTCAACATTGATAAAATAATACATTCCTTCACTTTGTTGTTTTATGGTGTGTATTTAACTTAACATTTTTAGGTATTTACTAACACATGTACGTAGAACAGAGTTTCTAGATTATTTTGAACTATTTGTTTTAATTGTACGGTAAAAGATACGCCTCATGGCAGCAATTTAGTATAACGCTGCACTAACGCGTCACTTATGATTTTGTTGCACGATTTCGGTGTGACGCACACGGATTTGAGCGGTAAAGTTTTGATATGTTATTAAGCATGATCGACTATGTAAGTGAGCCGAATTTCAGCTTTGGACACATTTTTTGGAGGTTTGGACCGGAAATGGTCTTAGATTCCTGGGCTATACTGTTGGTATGAACGACCACAAGGGAGGTTTTTGTATTTTTCCGCCCTAGGTCGGGCGACTCACACACGATGAGCGATGGTGGGTGGCAGATAATGAGATTCACCTTCGTGTTGCGGATAATGTAAACACCTGCCAGCTCCGATCACAAAAGCTATAATATATGGGCAGGGGCGTCATTTGGTGCTACAGGGGGAGGGGGGCAAATTCCCCCCCCCCCTTGATTTAGAATTTTATGTTTATAAATATATTTTTTGTATTTTTTAATGTAAATAATGCTAACTTAAGTACATAAAACTGAAGTTTTATTATTAAAGTATCTAATTTATACATGCTTAATTAATAAAAAAGATGCAACAAGGTCACTGTCGCCAGAAAACAAAATCTTGCCACCCCCCTAGAAAAACCTGAAATGACGCCCCTGTATATGGGGCTGCACTGTAACCCGACAAAGGTCTTTCATCCCTCAAACCATTAAACCGTCCCTTCTTTCACGTGAAAGACATCTCGGCTGTAACAATGGACCGGACTCAGATGCTGGCGGTCTTTATCCCTACCAGTGACGGGAAGGAAACTTATCGGCAGCACGCGAAATTCTTCCAGCCAAACAATTACCACAGGTGGCTTGCGGTCTCTCCAATGTACAGAGTAGGATAGCTCCACAAAACGTTTACACCGAAGAAATAACACTCACATATCATGCGGCGTCATTTCATTTTGTGTAGTACGAGAAATAAAGTATAATAAATATTTGGTGAGCATCTGAACACCTTCGCTTAGAGAAACAATAATAATAATATGCCATGTGGCTACAGGAAACGTAAAACTACTCTAGGTTCTCTATTTTCCCGCGTTTAGGCTTTTCTTTGTTTACCACTATAGCAAATATAGGTCACAATAACAGAAAGCTTTAAGTACTAACGCTAGAGTGCACGGAGCAGTAGCTTATGTGGCAAGATGGTAATATCTTTACATGAGCAGACGAGAAAACTTATATTTAAAGGAAACATGAAACAAGTATGCAAAGTCATTGCATTTATATAAAGTAAATTGCAAATTTCATGTGTCTTGAAGTAACACCGAATGTATCTATACAAAACAAACGAGTGCATTATCAACGAAATTCTTCCGTACCTGAAAATATCGTACACTCTATATATGTGTACAAAATCATTATTTTCCATAGCTCTGTAGGCAGAAATTACTACCGTCTTTCTCGTCGCTTGGTTATCTAGAGTGTAGACGTTAATTTCACCACAGTCATATATGTATATGTTTAATTCAGAGACAAAAAAAATTGGTGAATACCAATGAATATTAATAAAGAATTTGTGCTTTTGGGTACCGAACCGAGGACCACGTCGTTGCGAGCATGCAGGTTTTATTTGGTCTTAATTTCACGACCCCTATGTCAGTTATATGTAACACCGAAACATAGCGTGATGTGACAAAATGTTCAAATATATTTTTTTTCAAACACTTGATAGTTGTGTGTGTAGTTTAGGCGCGTATTGTAATGTATAGCTGGCACGTTAGTGAAACGGCGTTCTGTTTGCTGGCAATGGATATACGTACAAGTTAGTTTAAGTTGTCTGAGCTGAACATGAAAAACATCGCTCTTTCGCATTTTCTTATGTAGACAGGTGTGGATTACCTTGGTATTCTGTGACGGTGTGGAGAGTGTTGGATGACAGACACATTTATCCAAATAATTATAGACTTGTTACACAATATACTCATATGTAACTTTATACTATCTGTGCATAGTGCGTACTATTAAGGATGCTGCCTAATTCGGAGTCCCGACGAGGGCCAGTAACTTATGAACTCATTTCCGAGGTAGGATCAACAGTCACTGGAGTCATACTTCCTAACTACTGTTTTTAAAATATTTACTATGAGTACTCAATAACTTTTTTTTATAAAGTATCTATACTGTTGACATGTTCACCTCGGGAAACTATTTATGCAGATTCTCTGTTGCGTGAAATAGTCAGCAAGACTGTAGATAAAACATAATGCTGGTTATCAATATTTGCAATTTCACATTGTGTGTATGTATTTGGATTTATTTGTAGACAATGTGGCATAATGCTTGATTGGAAGAGAATTTACGTGTACAGAATCTAGTAATAACCTGAAGTATACCACAATATCTGTATGCATATTACGATATTAACATATATACTGTGCAATATGAGTTTTACACTATTACATACGCATAGCATAAATTGATATACCGTACTCGAAGGAAAAAAAAGAGGTAAAGTGAGTCTGTTTAAACATACCGATGAAATGGAAAAAATCCATACATATGTTATGAAGTAATGAAGCAACATTAAGGAGCCTATTTACGTGTGGTTGTAAGTTGGAGAAACTAGAAAAAGGCGAGATTAAATTCATTATTACTATATATAACATACGTGGTAGCATTCCTTCGAACATAACTGTAATGCACTATCTGCCGTAGTAATAGTGTTTGTAAAGTGTAGTGCTACAAATAACAGTTAACTTTGTGCTTGTTTGTAAAACTGTTTAATTACAGTATTATTTTATTTAATACGGTATTTACTCAATATGGCAGCCCGAGGTCTTTAGGTCCCTGAGTAGTGAGTGGTATGTGACATCTGAAAACTTTGCGTTTTTTGCCTGCTCTATTCTGGTTACAAAAAATTAACATATTGTTGCGAGCCGCGACTGTCTGGCTGGGCGGTGTAGTACGATACTGTGGTGGCGGAGCTAGGACACCTCCTTCCCACTCACTCCTCGGCGCCGTGGCTGTCGGGCAGGGCGGCGAAATACAATACAGTGGCGGCAGCGCTAAAAGGCCTCCTCGGGTGCCGCATGGATTGTATTACTCCATGATAACCACCTGCGCCCAGTATCGGGTAACCGAGAGAAAATATCGTGATCTGGAATGATCCTGTTCCCTCTTTAACTCTCTGGGTGGTGCTTG
>PNEQ01110833.1:0-32576 GCA_003012365.1 Medauroidea extradentata
GTTTAACGTAACATTTCAAGTCTGTTCACAATACATCATGGGAATCCATGCCATCGCACACAACTACCAGGTAACCTCCATTAAACTATAGTTATGCACTAGGCGAAAGTATGTCCATGGAAATTTCCACTCGGGAAAAATACTGCGTCGTAACCAGAAACGTTAACTGCCGCTGATGTCAAGTTGACACCGTCACAATTTGATGACGTTTTCATAAAAGAGTGATCGAATACTCAAAACATTATTATTATTGGATCAAGTATTTAACTGTGTGCGTATTTTTAATTTTATTCATTTGTGTTGTAGATTTTTAACTTAAGATAACACATTTCATTAATAAACACAGCCAATATAAGTAGTATGAAATTGTATGTTCTGGAACACTGGAGCAGCCACCGCCATGTTGGCTCAATCTGCCGCCGTGTTGAATTAGTCTGCCATCTTGAATTCCTCAATGGCGGCCATTTAGTCATGTCATGTGTCATGTGCCACGTCACTTAATATGTCATATCATGACACATGTCACATCATACATAATATCACATCATTTTATGTCATGACATATCATATGTCATATCTTGTCATATTATGTTATGTCATATGTCATATTATGTTATGTCTTATTTTATGTCTTCTGTCGTAATATGTTGCCATCTGTCATGTCACATCATCCATCTTGTTTACAGCAGTCGCTTGTTCGCTTTGGGATTATATTCTCTCAGGAGGGAATTTTTTCCCCTCGATATTTATCTTAGTTATTGTCTGCTAGGTGGGTCTGTTTGTTTTCACAGGTGACTGGTAGGCAGTGTTAGCGATGCCATGTTTCCATCATTGGCTACTAGGCAGCTCTGGTGTCACACTTTGTTTCCATCATTATCTGCTAGGTGGCACTGCAGTCGGCGTCCGCCATGTTTGTTCCTGAATGGTTGCCGCCATGCTTGTTCCAACACTTTCATAATCGCTTGCTAGATTGCTCTAGTATCGCTGTTGCAGTTAAAGGTGAAGTTGCTTGTGTTTGTATTGGAGGAAATGGATGTTATGATTTTATTAATTTTTTTTTTTTCGCAAGTTACAAATTTTTCTCTCCGGTTGTTGGTTTCGAACTTGCAACCTATGTGTTACCAGACCAGTTCCTTAGCTAACTTTTTTGTTTTTATTAACGTAAAGTTGTTAGGTACATTATATGTATTACATGGGACAATGTATCACTCTTCATCAAAGTCCAGTGGTGAAAAAGAAAGCAGAACAAAAATGTAAACAAATAATAATCACTGTGTAATTAGTGGAACAAATATTCTGAAGAGAAGGAATATTTAAAACAAAAATACACTCTAAAAAAAATTGTAAAATTAACGTGGGTATTCTTTGTACTTTTACAAGTCCTTGTAAGAGTACAAAGAATGTCCTTGTAAAACTATTTGTTCATGAAATCACATTGGTAAACTTTGTAGTACTACAAAGGAATTCCTTGTGCCTATATCGACAGTTCCTGCACTGTAAATTATTTCGTAAAATACGACAAGGCACTTTAACATAGTTGTACAAACTTTAGTAAATTTTGACAATTTTCCTTGTAAAATTATTAGTTTATAACGTTAAAAGGATTTTGTTTGCTACAAAAAACTTAGTGTAGCCTACAAAAATAGTAAGTTCGTCGGAAATTACTTATGCAAATATTACAATCTATGAAAAGTATTTTCCGGAATAAAGTGAATATTTATATTAATTGCGTACTTTAAAAGGACAAATTATTACTGAACTTTGCAATGAATACATACAAACAAATAAAGTATAATCAGCTTGTAAGTCACGGTGGTCTAGGGGTAAGATATGTAGATACTGAGCACCTCTCGAGGTTTCATTTATTTTTTCAAAATAATCTCTTGTTTACGTCCTTTACTCAAAAGTTATTTGATAAATAAGTTCACTGTTATTTATGAAGTACAATGAACATTTTAATTTATTTTTAGCCTTATTGAAAGTACAGCTACAAGGCTAGTCCTTGTAATTTTACAAACATACACTTTGTATTTAATTACAAGGATAACCACTGTAGTTTTACAAGGAATTTCTTTGCCAACTGGGTTTCCAAGGCTTTTCTTTGTAAAAAGTACAAAACATTTTTTACAGTGTAGGCAATGTCCGTATCTTAGCTGTAGCATCCTTAATCATGGCCCATCTAGCTAGGCGTACATGTGCTGAAAAATCCCGACGTGAGTATGGTGTTACATTCCTAACCGTGAAGTCTATTAAGTTCATTATTAAACATGTGGCTGCCCTACGTTTGGCCGATAGAAAGGCGGTAAAGTACAAAAAGCACATCCTGTCGACGCACACCTCTGCTGGTTGTATGTTGAGCAGTATCGATAATGGTAGTTTTCACCAGTTCCACAGTGGAGCGGAATAAGTACACTCAGCGAATCTGTGTAACACCGTGTCACGAGAACCACATGTTTCACATCGGTCATCAGAGGAAAGAGCAATACGTTTCCATCGATAATTGGTTGCAAAAACGTCATTAATCAATGCATAGGCAGCTGCGTTCGAATTTCTTGATCCGCGATTTTTTTTTTAATTTGAGTATATATGAGTGTAGGGATTATGCTCTCAATTGTTGGTACAGGGTTCGTCATCCGTCTGAAATGATCATAAAGCATACATGAGTAGATGGATGCGTCGTTCAGTATTTCCTCGATCGTAATTTGTATACATCGCACTACAGTGTATATAATATGTGGAGTAACAACCGATTTTCACACCAAGTGGCACGATATAATGCCGCTGGACTGCCTCCTTTTAGGAGACTTTGAATGAAGGTTTTCTGAAAAAGAACCCTTGCTTTAGTTTCATGCTCAACTAATTTTTATTAGTTGTTCTCTGCTTACTCGGAGTAAGAATCAGTGCCATGTGAACCATCCTTTACATTGTCTGATTTGAGCCGCTATAGCGGCTGGCATTGTGAGTACCTGTACTAAGTACCATTATTGGTATAACAAGTATGCGCTGATCAAGTATATTCACTGTATAATATTTGTGTTTCGTAACCGCGATTCAAATGAATTGCCTCTAGTACTCTGGATGACACTTTCCCACTTGATTCGCTGAGTTTATTTCCCGCGCATAAAAGTGACACCCAGGGTGCGTAGTGTTTCCGTTTTCACAAAGGGTCTGAAGTCTTGTATTTTGTGTGTTCGTTCTTGAGGTTGAGAATTTTGGTTTTTTCCGGATTCTATTTGGCTGTAGAAGCGCGGCCATGTGTTGTTAAAATATGATGAACAGCTTTCACCTTGTTTTTATTTTGAACAATTAGAGAAATATTGTCAGTGTATTCATTTTATATTACTTTGTGGCAATCCACAGCTATCCCTGAAATTGGAAGGACAGTTTCAATAAAAGAGGTTCAATGTAAACCACATGGCTTTGTTAGCCATGGACAGTGGGCACCCTTGGCGGACTCGAATGCCAAACTTTCGTCAAAATGTACCGTTGATCGATATCTGGGTTATGAACTTTTGACGGAGAGTTCGGAGTACGTGGATCATTGCGGAAGGATAACCAAAATGTGGTAACAGTCAATCCAAGAACGTCCAGTTTACCCTATCGAAGGCTTTTTCAAGTCGATACTTATTATTGCCACTGGTCCTGACGTTTTTTGAGCAAATATATTGTAATGTCTTCGTTCTCTAGTGGAACTAAACATTAAAGATAAGGAGGGAAACTCAATCAAGAGCATGCAAAATTAAATGACAATTAACTGTTTATTTATATCTTTTACAATGTATCCAGAGGCAATTATGTTACTTTAAACAATTAATAATTTATTTAAGTATCAATGACATCGATCCCTACAACAATAGCTATAGGAAGAGTTTAAAGGACATCCGGAAGAAGAGGTGTATTCCCTTACCGGGGAATTAACTTATTAAGCTCGGTGCACGATTTCAGAACCAATGAGAAGCGGCGCTCACTCTGGTCCCTCTACCACCTTGCCGCCTGTGTCGTCGTCGACCACGCCCCTCGCAGCTTGGTCCCCTTGGCTCAGAGGACCGTCCTCTTCAGGTAACGTCGTTTACCGGAATCCCCTCTCTGATTTTTTTTATCTGGCGAGGCCCCAAATCCCGCTACGCAAGCATGTGCCCGGCTCAGTCTATGGGTACTCCGGCATGCATTAGTAACTAGTTATATCGCAAGGAGGGATTGAGTTGCGTCTCAAGGCTATGCCTTGTACGCCTTAGGTAACGTGCAGGTATTAGGAGGTTGCGAGCCTCATGGGCTGAGCAGGGTTGTCTGGAGGCATGGCTGCGATTGTGACCATGCACTCTCCCCCGAAGAGAGCAAGAGATAGATAAGGGCACAGAAAAACAAGTACAAATAGAGTAGGGTACTGGGAAAAGCTGTGCGACAGGGCGCGCAGGGTATAAACCACAATAATTAATGTTTGGACATGGAGAAAGTGGGGTATTTAGTTAATAATTCGTTTCCGAACTTGTTAAGAAAGATGTGTGGTCGGCCTTACTTATATACTAGGCGACGACCTGACGTCACTCGCTGTGCCCACATCAGCCATCGTACTTGTGTTAGACCCAGGGGGTATTGCATGGGTTAGAACAATATGCACGCCGCGTAACTTTGCTATGCAGTGTGTAATAGTGTTTCCTGCCCTAGTTCAATATTGTTCTGGCCTGCGGATATTGTGTACAGTCTGTTTTAATCCTTGGACATACACTCTACGATTATTTTGTAGTCGGCACACAAAGGTGTTATCAATCTGGGGTCCTTGTGCGTTTGTTTAATTCCTTCCGTTTGTGACTGACAAACCGCACTTCTGTGCATAACTTCACGAGTCATTTCGCAAAAGTCTTCTCCAACTGTGTGCAGTAACGTCTGTAACATTCATATCTAACGCCGTCCACACCTGGTGAGCGGTTGTTTGGGGTGTGTTGAACTGCCTGTTTGATTTAACTGGCAGTAATGTCACTGACTAGGTGAGACCGTGTGTCTTCGTCGAATGTTTTTTTTTTTTTCGCATGCCTCAACGAATATTGCCCAAGCATTCCAATCTGTTGGATGCTCGCCATATAATTCGCTGTATATTGAACGAAATTAATCTCTTATGAATTTGGGTCTGTTAAAACCACGCCGTGATCTGTTCTTAGTGTACTAATGTGCCGTTTGTGCTTCCTTTTCCATTCTCGCATATAAGAGTGAATACTTATTTTTTCCTGCGCTAGTGTACTTTGATTGTTATGAAACCCGACGCGTGTCACCGTGTTTGCATTATGGATGTCCTTTAGGTTAATTTTTAATCTACGTTACCGGAGATTATATCGTCTGAGGGATGTTCACGTATATTTTCCAGCTGAATGTGGTTACGTGTGATGATACTCGTATCTCTGCCATTATCTCCTATGTTAGTTTAAATGTTGTATTGTTTAAAATAGGGCAAATGAGCGATAGTGACTTCTTGTAATGATAAAACATCAATGGTGTGAGCAAGTACAAATTGTAGTATTGCATGATATTTATATGGAGCCTTTATGGTGCAAATACTAACAGTCGCGTATGTTATTACCTGTATCATCACTGTCCGATACTGTCATGTCTGCATCTTGTTGTGATGCAGTGCTTTTAAGTTTATGGATGGCTTGTTTTGCAACGTTTAACGTTTTGAACAAGGGCTCTCTTGAGTAACTGTGTCACGTCGTGCCATGACAGGGATTTTTTTATTTCCTTGCACTATCAACGGTTCCCAACTCACCAATTTTATTTTTTTTCGTACAGTGAGTTTTTTCTACCTGCCCCACGTGAGTTTTCTGCAATGATGTTTCCCTTTGTTGCATTGTTACCCACCAGGGATAATTCTGAGGCGGCGTGTGTTGAATTGTGTCCCGTTGTGTAATGTGGCCGTGTAGGTGATGACAATATATCTCGTAAAGACATGGAGTAATCGCCTTGCGTCTTTATGGCGTCTGCTATTGATGGTTGGGCTAAATGCAGGTGTATAATTTTTTATCTTAAAGAGATGCTTGTTTCCCGAATGGTATTGCTACTCTCTTTAACTGTCTGCGCCCAACTGCGTAGCGCGCCCTTTTGTGCCAGTAGCGGTAAGATTGGACACGCCACACGGTGATGTCCAATCTTAGAAAAGTTACTACAAGGCTGCGGCTGTCATTCGTGGGTGACAAACCCATCGTGACCATCTACCGTTAACTGAGACGGGATGTGATGTTCGAGTTATATTTTGATTACTCGTACACCTGTTTTTACATGAAATTTTCTGCATTTTCCCTACAGTTCGTCTGTGAACATATGTATTTTCCCGCAAGGTGTAACTGCAGCTAAGATGTTTTCGTTAGGCACTCCGACAGGAAGGTTGACCACTCGCACCGTTTTTATGTTGTCTATTACCTGTTCTATTTCTACTTGGGTCGACTAATGAGAAGAAGTCTTGATCTGCGATGTTCCCTTCGTTGCATTTATGTTCGTTCACAGCGGGGCAAGGACGTCAGCGTGATAAAGATGCATCTCTGCTGGCCGTCCAACTGCACGGCCACGAGCTGGTCGTATTGTATTCCAAGTATCTCGTCTAAAAATTGTAGTAGATCCATTTCAGGTGGCTTTGTGGCACACTCAATACGTAAAGTATTGACTCGTGGGATTTGTTTGCATATTTCCAACGTAATTACACCACAAGCAAACTGACTCATATCGCCCACGTAACGAGACTCGTCGTGTTTAACCGTACGCAGCACAACGACTCAGCGCGTCCAAACACCTCGCGTGCCGCTGGCGAAATCTCACTGAGCTACGAGTGCATTCACAAAAGGATAATACATACAAATCTGACTTGATTTTTTTTTATGTATTTCGTTCATCCAGTGTTGACATTGTCAAAATGGTTGTAATTTATATTTTGTATATAAAGCATAGTGTTACATATCTTAAGAAATATTTTTCGGAATTTAACCAATCTTGGTACACATATACTACACATAAAGCTGACATAACTTTTGTGTTCATTATTCATCCTGTGTTCATATTTTCGAAATTGTGGCTATTTAATATATTTGACATAGTATTTAATATATTATGAATTTTTTTAAGCACTTGTCAAAATTTGGTACACATATATTAAATTAAAATCTGATTTAATGTTTGTGTACTCCGAATATCCAGTGATGATGTTGCCAAAATGGTGGATATTTTTGTATTTTTAGCTTAGTAGGACATATCTTAGGAAATATAATTCAGTTTTTCACCAAACTTTGTACACATATAGGCCTACTACATACACATCAAACTTGACTTTTGTGTATAGCGTTCATCCATGGTTTTTATTGTCAAAATGGCGTTCATTTAATATTTTTACCTTAATATTACATATCTTAGGAAATATATTTCAGAATTTAACCAATCTTGGTACGCATATACACATACAAAGCTGACGTTACTTTTGTGTTTTCTATTCATCCTGTGTTCATATTATCAAAATGGTGGCAGTTTCAATATTTGTTACATAGTGTTACATAGCCTACGAAATATTTTTTAAAGAATTTCAAGAAACTTCGTACACAAATACAACATTTAAAAATGACTTAACTTTTGTGCAGTTCGTTCAGTCTTTGCTCATATTTTCGAAATGTAAGCCATTTTTATAATTTTAAGCATAGTATCCCATTTCTTGGAAATACTTCCAGAATTTCATCAAATTTTGTACACATATACTGCATACAAAGGTAACTTTAATTTTATGCATTCCGTTCAACCAGTGCTCATATTTTCAAAATGGTGGCAATTTCTTTTACCATAGTATTACATATCATAGAACATATGGGTCCAGAATTTCATCAAACCTGGTACACATATGTTCAAGATGGCCTGACCTTTGTGTATTATTGTTCATCCTCAAATCATATTAAAATGGCGGCTGTTTTCATATAGCTAGTATAGTCAACCGTATCTTAAGAAATACATTTCTGAATTTTGTTAAACTTGGTACACAAACTTTATCCAAAGCTGACTTTACTTTTGAGTATCTCATTCATCCTGTTGTAATATTTTGAAAACAACTACTGCTGTAATATTTATAACAAAAATACATCTCAGAAAAAATTTTCCCCAATACGATTAAATTGGGTGCTCGCATATTACTTAGCAAGCTGACCTATATTAAGTATACTTCGTGTTTCATTCGTTAAAATCAATATCTTTAATTGATATTCCTGTAATACGTAAACGATTTCCACTGTCAGGTTTTAGTTGTACCCATTTTGAGGAAATTAAGCATATCAGTTATGCTTGTAACTTCTTGTTTGTATTTGGCTTAGCAAAATTCCACTGCTTAAAATGTGTAAACATCGGAATTGCCAGTATTATAGAAAAAATGGAAATCTTGAGAATGTATATGCAAAATATATTGGAACACAATTTGAGCCAAAAAATTAAGTTTTTCAATGTAGAAATATTTAGCCAGTGAAGTAGGTATAAACTATGAAAAAACTATCGGCATTTTTAATACGTTTTCTTACAAATTACTTTTTTATAATTTTTCAAGTCGTCAGTAATTTGTTCGAAGAATTTCCTTTTTTTTTTTTTTTTTTTTTTTTTTTTTTTTTTTTTTTTTTTTTTTTTTTTTTTTTTTTTTTTGTAATTCTATCTAGTAAGTGTTGGTATTGTACTCCAACCTAACCAACATTAACCTTTCCTTTCAATGGTTGTGGCTGGAAACGTTAGTTGTTAGTTTGTTTTGCACATGCTGCATGTCACTTCGGTAATGTACTGGCGGATATTTTGTCACCACGACCGACAATTTCACTTGTAAAAGTAAATAAAGTTATAACTCTAGTAGCACAGGCCTACTGCTTAACAATAACATATTTTACATATAGTCACACGTTACAACGATTCTACAAATTTGTAGGTCATGAAATAATAGGTTTTGTTCGAATGTATTTACTATAGATGTGTGCAAACTAAATGTTTCTCTTATACAAAGTACCGCATCTTTAAAAAGTCCTTTCTCGGTTTTGCATTCTGCTACAACAGTCGATCAATACGAGAACCACTCTTTCGAGTTGGGAGTATCAAAAAGACTTGGCATCATTAACATTCTCCTAAAAATCTTTAAAAATTGTGTACATTGTACACTGCACAAAGTCGTATACTAATGTCCTAAAAATAGCTACATAATAATTTTATTCAGACTTAGTTCCACATGCATGCCAATGTATTTATGGCTACGAATCATATGTCTACTACACCAAATTAACTTACCATATGAAAATCATTTTATATAAGTAATTATAAAAATTGAAACACCACCAGATGTAAACAAGGCAAAACCTCTACTTAAAGACCACTAGCACTCGGCGACAAAAATGGAGTCATTTCTCTTGCTGGAGGGCAATATGCAGTGTCAAGACCTTCCCATCTTTGACCGTGGTGGCAGCTAACTCGAGAACCACTTTAACAGTTCAAAACAACGAATGACAATCGAAAAGCAGTTTGTAAACGAGATAGCTGAACTGGAAATTTTTTTCGGAATATTTGGAAATTTTCGGAATTTTCGTGGTCAGTAGAAATTAATTTGAAAATTTTAAGAATGAGATGTGCCACTTGAAAAAATTGCGAATTGTCGATAATCATTACATTATATGCTAAAGTAGAGATTACAGAGGCAACATAATTCAATAAATTTGGAAATTCTTGGTTTATGTAGCAATTGACGTTACCTTACAAAACATGAATAGTACAGTTAAATATAACACTAATAAAATTATTTTTATAAGCAGGATTGATGAATGTGTTGAAACTTGCGTAATTAAGGAGTGATGATTATAAGTATGTTAGCAATAGGAAATCAGGAGGACGATTAATGTTTCGAATTGATTTGTAAAATTTTAATTTAGAATTTGGGAATGGTTGGAATCAAAATAATAAATTACTGAGGTAGAAGTGTAATAATTTGAAATCAGTAAAATTTTAAATTCATAAAATATAATATGAAATTAATTAAATGCTTTACGGAACTTTAAAGTAAAAAAATATATATATTAAAAAGGTAGAAGTATTTGAAAACTTTAAATAAACTAATATGTACATAATGATATTTTTGAAAGATATTAATGTAAATAAACACATATAAAACATCAAGTTATTAAAATTTCACATATATATATATATATAATTTATGTATTTATTGTACTTAAATTATTACATGTATATACATATTTATAATGTTACAAAATATTAAATAAATAAAAAATTAATATTTAAAATATATCGATGGATTTTTCGACGATCAGTTCCTGCCTACGTTCTGAGTCTTAAACCATGAGGTCATCTGCTCGCTTTGAGATTGTGGTGAGCTCGAAACAATGGGCTCATCGAACCGCATTGGCAAGTCATTGAAGTTGTATGTTTTTTTAATGAGGAAAGAAAAAGTAATAAGGGGAAGGGAAATTTTCTTAAAGAAACATTGGCATTTTTGAGGGTTTTGCGCGGCAAAAAAGCCCAGCGGAACTGACTTCTTCTAAATTCAGAACATTTTGTAGCATTAATTTCATTTCAATAGCTAGGTCATCAGCGCTGTAAAATTATATTATGTAATGTTTCAATTGATTAGCGCCGAAACGAAGTGGTAGAAGAAACAAGAGTTCTCCTAGATAACCGGCAGAGCAATGGCAACGTCCTACATGTGCAAATATTAACTTTGAATATTTACTGATTATAGCTTATGTGACTGAGAGCTTTAAGGGGTATTGATCCCAACCACCTTGGATTTATCTCTTTCTTCTCGATAACTTCTGTTCCAGTCGATGTATCAAAAATTTTGTCACAACAAGGCAAAGTTCCAAACTTAATCGATTTTCTGTAATTGCTGGAACCATAATATATTCATTATTTTGCAACAGGAAACAGCTTAAAAAGAAAAATTGCTTTATTTACGGGAGCAACTACAGAGGCCGCAACATTAACAGAAACAATGCCATATGGATTCAAAAAAGTGAATGAAACAGTAAACTATGCCTTGTCAGCGTTAAAAAAGTAAAACAATGTGTCTATTCCCTGATTTATAAGAAAAACCGTAAAACCGATCGGATAGGGATCAATCCCCCTTAAGTTGTGAAGGGAATAAAAGAGGGCATGTTTATTTTAAATAGCTAATACAGGCGTGGTTTAAGAACAGGCCAATTACTTACTCCGAAATCAGCATAGAAAGTTAAGAATTTGTGTGACATTGAATTATTGGTTATCGTGATGGAACTGAAGCCCCGTGATAGTTAACGATTTTTAAATTTGATAAATATATTTAAGCCACAGAACGTGCCATATCATTATGCAATGGCAAAATTAGCTTATAGGTCGTGACTTTATATTAGCATGTCATAAATTACATATGATGTTATCGAGTTAACTCTTCTTAAGAGCCTATATGCATTAAGTATTGTAAGAAATCTTTTTGCTAAGTTTTACGATCTTATTCTATACTTAACAATATAATTGGATAATGTAAATCGCGAAGGAAAGCAATGTTTAACAATGTTAATAATTATAATTAGAAAAAGTATTTATGCTTCGGTAACTGAATTTATTAATGCCGATAGTCTCACCTTAAACGTGTTGCAAAGGCTGATGTGACATAGCGGCTACAGTGGTCCGTACGCCGTATGTCGACGTCCTGGTGCATCGTGGTAGTCGATATGGAGCAGACAGTCCCACTCGATAGCGTTACACGACCCTTATGTCAACCTCCGTGTAGCAACTCTTATCGCTTATCGGGCTGCTGGATCGGGGGACTGTGCTGTCGCGTTGTATCCAATATTTAATTTTGATATATCATAGGTTATTCTGGCTTCAATAGGAAATTACTTACGCTGGGTGGTTAGGATGGGCGAATTACCGTAATGCCTACCTGTCTCATCTCAACACTATGTTTCGAACTACGTACAAATTGTATTTTTTAAGTGGCGACGATAAACTTTGTCTTCACATGGCTTTATTATAGGGTACTTGATGTAGCTATGAAAAATGTAAGACACAGAAAGTCAAAAGTACCAGTGAAACAATTTTAAACCAATATAGCGGCAATGAATTAATTCTTCTTTAAATAATATAATTTTGTGTGGCTTGATAGCATCACTTGTAATGTTCCTATATTAATAATTTATCTCCAGTGCATACTTTTAAATTCATACACCCCCCCCCCCACACACATATATATATGTATATATATATATATATATATATATATATATATATATATATATCTGAACGGCTGGATGATGGCCAGAGTGTGTGTCCATAATTTGGTAAACTTGCAGAATATTTGTCAGTATTTGATGCTTACGTTCTTCTGGACAAAAGACGCCAAAATCTGCAATGCTTCACGACTTCAAGTCTATCTTTATGTGAACTTTTGTGTAAAAAGTTGAATGAAAAAGTGTTTGAGAAGTGTTGTGATACCAAAACAATTATGAGTATTTAAAATTTTGAACGCTCATATCGGAAATGAACCTAGCATTACTTTTTATGTTTGACACTACACGGAGTCGCATAACAACGAACATAAACCAGTAGTTAAACCTTTCAACGAACACGAAGAAGTTATCTCAAAATACTCAACCCGTGTACTGTAAACAACCGAAATCGCAAGAAATTAAAAATAAATTTTATTAAAATCAAAACAAATATTCAAAGCAACATTTAGTCTTCAATGTACTAATTGTATGTTTCTAAGCGTGGCATAGAATTTAAAATTTAACTACTATAATGTTTTGTTTTTTGACAAATAATATAGCGAATTCTGTTGTACGGATATGCTTCAATTACTTCCACCAAAATTGCTTGAGACCATTACGTAACTAAAAAGTTAATGTCTTAGATAAACTATATGGTACATATCACAAAAATTTCTGCATTGACTCGTCTAAAGTGACAATACAATATTTTGAATCATTGGTACGTTCTGATTTTATTACTATTCCTATCTGCCTTTAGTCCGTCTCTTCGCCGATATGTTGATTAATGAAAGATTTCTGTTGTGCCCAACTAGCTAAAGAAAACACACACATTTTTATTGCAAGATAAGTGCCGACGATCCCACGCACCTCGGGTTGCAGATTCCGATGACGTTAAATGACGTTAAGCTACTTTGACTGAATGGTAGCGAAACTATGAAGTTTTTTTCTCCAGCGGGTTAAATAGATAATTGACGGAGTTGATTTACTTGGGAAAGAGACGGCGACTACCCGGAAATCCACTCGACTGGTGTCACCTAGATACGCTGTCCACCGCCCCGCAGTTTGACGACGAAGGAATTGTCACTTTCCCCGACGGAGTTAAACATGTATTTCTTGCTTACATATTCCCGTCTCCCCTCAGCATCCCCCGTTATCATTGCGTCTCTTCCCTACCCCCGAGCACAAGGAGGTGACGAAGTTCCTCTCAGCCAATCAGAGTGAGGCACTCTGCCGCCCGCGGATGCGTGAGTCCGCTATTAAAAGCCTACGTATTTATTGTAGAAAATAAAGTAGAACATTTTTACATCATTAGTTACATATATAATGTTCTGAGCATTGAATACTATTGGCATCTCTTAAGAAGGCATTGTACGTAATTCAACGCTAAAAACATTAATCTATAGTTGTAGGTTTCTTGAAGTCACTCTGCAAAAATTAAACAATAGCAATCATAGAAAATAGTTTTAGCCAACGTTTTACACAAAATTGTTTCCAGTGTTACGAACTTTTGAGGCACAATCTCTGACGCCGAAACCTCGTGCATTTAACTGCGGCGCAGATGTCATGCGTGACGAATGAGTAATTATGGATACATATTTACTCATAAAGTTGGCAAATACCATTGTCTATGATTGTCATTGAGTGTTTTCACCATCTTGGCTTCGAAAAAAGCGTAGAAATAAATTTATGTTTTCGTCGTTTATCTATCTACCACGCACTCTTAATTATAACGTGTATTACATTAAGTATCTAGTTACCAGTAGGCCGCGGAAGGAGGGGGAAGAAAGAGCGGAGAGAGAAATAGAGAGAGAGTGAGAGAGAGAGAGGGAAGCAGGAGTAGCTTTGGGTGGGGGGGGCAAGGGCTAGCTCACATGTGGCATTGCAGCTGGTCTCCTAGGTCGCCAGTCTAACGAGCACTTACTGACCAAATCTATAGTTTAAATGTGTGAATTTACGCTAATTACATTACAATATTTGATTAAGTGGCGCTTGACAGGTTACATTGATTCCAAACAATACATACCTACTGTAAGAATTATGGTTGTGCTGTTTTAGGTGTTTTAATAATTACTTTAGACTGCGTTTCACATACTCATTGATGTTTAACGAGTATGTCATACCTGTGCATTCCTATGACAACTGCACTGTAATAAATGTTAATGTTGATGTCACTTCATTGTAGATATTGCCTTTACAGAATAACACAATAAAATGTCTTAAATTGTAGCTCATCACTACATTTTATAGCATTTATGAAATAGTGCCGTTACAACATCCCAATAGAATTGCCACACGGTGTCGCAGAATGATTTGTGCTGAGCCATGTATATACTTCTGATAATACAATAACGATCGTATTTTGTAAACCATACAGTGGCAAATATTATAACCATAAATATTCCTGCTACAAATTAAATACCAATTATTGCTTGTGTTATGTATTACACTTTATTTATGCAAAAAGACCCTATACATAAAATATTACATAAAATCATTTATAATGTATATTTATAGATACATAATGTTTAGATGATGAAATAAATAGTATCATTTTAAGAAAAAATAAATTCACCATGGCTACATAGAAAATCAGAGAAAAATACATCTGAAGTTGAGGTATCTGCTCCATATTATTCAAAATTGTGAAACATACAAAAATTTTAAGAAATATTAGTCATACTTTTTACAAATAAAACTAAATAGGTTTCAAAAAAATTATTTTATTTTATGAATATGTAGTGTATATTGTTACGGGAGTTATGAGATACATTATTGATTTACTAACTATCCTGCAAACGATATTTGTTTATTAAAATATTCAGGACTCTATAAACAAAATGCTTGTCCCATAAACCAGCGTGCAGAAAATGCTGCAGCAGAAGTGTACGTACTCTAAGTTTGTGTAATAACTTAGTCCGTTTCAAAATAATTTCTTAAGAAGAAAAACATATAAAACTTTATTTCAAAACATACATACTACTTTAGTCATTATTTTTTCACCTTCTTCCTCCATTCGTCCTAATTGTTTTACGTCCTCGCTGCTTTGTTTCTCTACTTTGGATTCAAAGTTCGTCTCATGCCCCGATGTGGAGCCAACGAACACAATATACAATATCGAATGAGAGGTTGGGAGATTTTGGTGAGTGCTTAACGTCGAGATCTTCAGCGCAGGTGAGGGGTGACAAGCGGTAATTACGTAGCAGCGCGAGAATGAAGGGGCGGGGGAAACAGGATATCCCCGAGAAAACCTGCAGGCCAACAGCACCGTCCGGCACGATTCTCACATGCAAAAATCCGGTAGCTGACCCTGCTGGGACTCGAACCCGGATCGCCTTGGTGGGTAGCGAAAGTTATGACTATTCGGCCACCGCGGCTCCTAATAATCTCGAGTAAGAATAACAAATAATAAGAGACAGTTTATTGCAATAGTCGTCTACACTGTAAAAAATTTTCTCCGTCGATTTACGGAATTTCCGGTAAAAATTTCTCCAGATACCTCCGTGAATTCACGGAAACATGTTTCCTTAATCCAACAGAAGTTTCCGTAGAACAGTTTCATCACACGGAACTGAGCCATACTTACATGTCTATAATGCTACAATTGCATTTCTACAGATTTGCAGATTTACCGGTGATGTTATTAAAATATATCTGTGATATTTACAGCTCTCTAACCCATACATCCGTGTAAGTGTCCGCAGTAGACTTACGGACATATTACGTATGATTCCGTAGTGTATGTTTACTATATATATTTCCGTATTTTACTTTTACGGACACTATTTCCGTTTATTAACGGTACATTTCCGTAAAAATTTATAACGGTTTACATGAGAGTATTTCAAGTGGTACCGAATGCTAGTGAAATTTTTAGTACGTTACTAAGGAGTACTAAACAACAGTTGCTAAAAACTCTCACAAACATTAGGTGCCACTGTTAAAAATAATTTTCGTTGTTTTACGGAGAAGTGCTGGTAAAAAATTCTCCAGAAGTGTCCGTTAATTTACGGATGGCAACTAGCTCCACTTATGGAAACTCGCATATTTATGTGACATCTTTAGGATGCAGGCGCAATAATGCGTTCGGTTATTTATTTGGGTTCTTCTCGCAGTTTGACATATGTTTATTCAACGAAACACAATTATGTATAGCTGTGTTACAAAATAATGCTTCCGTTAATTAAACAGACGTTTCCGTATGATTGTCCGCAAATTCACGGAAATGTTTAACAGTGTATAGCCATTTATCCAAGTCTGTAATTGTGTGATCACTGATCAACAGATCTAAACTGTGGACTTTCTCACTATTAGGTTGCCTCGATCGTACCTGCGTACCTCAGCGATCGTCAGTTGCCGCCCTGGCAGAGGCTCATGAGAAAGCAAGGCTGTAAGAAGGCATGATTGCGCATCAACTCCCTTCACCTCTCTTTATTTTCTCGGCGCTTCTTCACTTACGAATACATTGTTTTCATTGGCAACTAATAATTATTTTTCTTTGTGAATGGAAAACCAGTTAAGGGCGTTCGACCTGTAAAATTTCATTTTTTTTTATATTTGTGCCAAACACCGTTCAACTTTTGCACATCAGATAATACGTCATTTCCCCAAATAAAAAAAAATTAGGCCCCACAGTTTTTGCAAAATCACTTATCAAAGTCACGAAATGGCCGTTACGATGCAGCCAAAATAAAAAAAAGTAATTAACTAATGAATTCAAAATTACGGGAACTGAAAGTCAGTGTATCAATGCACTTCATGACATGTTTGACAAAGGTTAGTTTTGAATATTTCAGTAGCAGCCGAAAGTCAGTGTTATGCAAAAATTTACTGATTTTCATCTATTTTTAAAAATACAAAAATATATCGCTTTGTGTTTACAAAAGTGTCTTGAAGTAGTTCACACCATTAAGTATCGATATGCATTATCTTGTTTCTGCAAGTTCATTATTTTTTATTATTTTGGCTACACCGCAACTGCTATTTTGTGACTTTGAAAGGTGATTATGCTAAAACTATGGGCCCTAATTTTTTTTATTCGTGGAAATTACATGTTATCTGATGTGTAAAAGTTGAACAGTATTTGGCACAAATATAAAATTTTGAATTTTTACGGGTCCAACGTCCTTAAGTTACTAGGTTATACACTCCCCAAATTAATAATGCATACGTATTTATATCAAGTCTAGTCGTGTAACACAGTTTCATTCCGTGTGCAATTTACGAACATAATATAGACTGTATAGACACATTGCGTCTGCTGTAAACTATTCTTCATAAAAAAGTACATTCCTTTCTCTGATAAGTGTAAATCATGCAACTGAAAAAAGGAGTTAGGTTACTGTAAACAGCCTGGACTTAAGTGGAACGAGCTGGCAGTTGCGGATGATTCACAGCCTTGAGTCAAGTGACATTCGTACACTAACAAACAAGGAAACACGTTTTGATGGATTTATTCATTAGTTTAAACATTGTCTTATAAAAATAACATTTTAGCAAACAGTAACAAACTTACGAAACTAACTTTTCTGTTTGGTTTTATTAACATTCAATCTACCCAATAAAGATTTTCCATGAGTCTGCATACGAAATTATGATATAATTTAATTCTTGAAACTCGTATAAATTTAGAACTTATATAAGGTGTTTTTATCAAATGTTTATATAAGCAGGGTAATTGTGTTTTTTTATTGAATAGAATGCATACCAAATATTTAAAAACTGGAAACATTTCGTCTGTAAAGAAACAAAAAATGCTTTTTATCGTCTTCCAAGTCAATACAATTGCGAAACTAATGCTGCATTTTTCTTGGTATTAACTTAAATAACATTATTTCATCCTAACGAATTAATTGGAGTATTTTCTATTAGAAATGAAATAAAAATTTGGCAATTCAAATGCCCTTAATCTGTGATTGTACGTACATGCAAACATATTTACAACGCAGAATACATGAATACAATATGTTTCTTCGTATGATATACAAATGTAAATAGTCCAATATTTAGAAGTTCAAAAACGTAATGTACAAAGAGCATGTTCACATATTTCACAAATAAAGATCTAGCAACATTATATGAATTTCTGTATTGCGGATCCCACAAATTCTTCTTACAACCAAACAATCACGATAATCTTGATTTGTACAATTTTACTTATAAATAAAGGAATTCAGGACTTAAATTCCACAAATTAGTCTTTTGATTTGATTACAAACGACATAGCAAATAATTTCTATTAGAAACACAAATGCACTCAAAAGTGAGCCAACAAACAGAATACTAAAGTAGTACTCTAAATGTTTCCATTCAAGTGGCATGGCGCCATCGCCTATAATTAATTTCTTCTTTTCAGTTTCAATGCCAGAGACAAAACCCCCAAAGAACTTATCAACTAAACCAATTTCCACCATTAAGCAGGCCACTGAACTAATTTCTTCTAAAAAAGGGAAATTTTCTCGTGTTGGGACGGCAAGTAAAACTGACATTATATTTTGTTTTGCAATATGAAGAAGTGGGCGACTATCTCTGGTATTATTTGGACGTGTTGTGTAATAACCCGCTAAAGAGTACTCGGTTACAGTACAGCAGTTCTTGTAGGTTATAATATTGTCCACTGCGTCATTCATTCTGTCCACTATTACAAGCTTTTCCCAAAAATTCTGTGAAACTACGTCATCGCCATCTATAGCATTAACAATCACATCAATTTTATACGATACATCGTCGCTATATTGTCGGGAAACAAGAATATTCAAATCATTCGAAAATATTTCATCTAAGCTTTCAATTTCTTTGTAGTACTGAGGCACCATCATGTAACTATGAAACGAACCAGTGTAGGCGTTGTTAAATATGATGTTGAATATAATTAAAGATATTAGAAAAAGACGCAACGAGATGGTTTCTGGACTGTAAAATACATTTCCTACCTGCAACGTTCTGTACAACTCTAGGCTGTCAATCTGAGGAACGTGTGAACAAGAATGTGAAAGTTTAATTATGAGGCAAATGGTAATTATCAATAGAATGAAAGTTAAATACGCGATCCAGGTAGTCATGGTGAAAGGCAAAATGGCATTTTTCCATCGAGGAAGTTTTTCTGCAGCCGGCACTATAAACACTATCGGGCTGATCATAAATGGGTACGTACACATGTTTAACTGGTCTGTTTCAACAAGGATTTGTGGATACACAAATGAGTCATTTTCCTTGCCAAACGATTCTGGAAGAGACCATTCGGTTAAACCTGTGGAATTTTCAGCAAGTTCTGTTATCAATGTAAAATTGTGTTTTTTCGTTAAGACTTGAAATGCATCATAAAATACACCCTTATATGTGGCTTTACCATTAGCAGATTCATCTTTGTAAACATAAGGATAGAAATGTAGTATATAAACTTTAATGGGAAACCCGTGTGCATCATGAAGTGTTTCATCAAATACATCTAGACATTCGTTGACAGAAGTCAAAGATCTTTGTGTAAACGAACCACCTTGTTTAAATGGGTTGAAGTTTAATGTCCGTACATCTTTAGTGACTAATTCTGAAGACTGTAAAACACGTTTATAACTGAAAATGGCAAAACTGTGTATTATTTCTAATTTTGTCCAAAATGTTTTCAGAATATCTTCTATCATTTTAGTTGAACCAGTCACATGTGATGTCAGTACGAGCACGACATAAGCCTTGGGGTTCCACAATGCACCCCGAGAAATGTTAGCCGCAGTGTCAATGAAAAATTCATTTTCAGCATTATCTGAAATAATAACGAACGCGCCGCTTCCATATGTATGATTGCTAGCTAAATCATGTCGGTTGCTTGTAACCACTGGGTTTATCGTATGTGTGTTGTTAAACATGTATTCCTCAGCATTTTTTATAATTTTGTCCGTGATGCTTGACGTTGCGTTGTTCGTACGGATCAAAATGTATCTAAAGTTTTTTGAACATATTTTTAACAATAATCCTGTTGCGGAGGCGATATTTTTGTTCAATGGCTGAATATTTCGTGCAACCTGTAGTATATTATTTTGTGCAGCCGACTGTAAGACAAATATCAGAACAATGGTTGCCGCTGTCTTCTTTACGTCTCTGTTCATAGTATTTACACCAGTCACAGACCTGAAAAGACGGATAGTAATCAATTAAATATGAAAACACAGAGTTAAATATTTTTTACAACTTATTGACCTTGTTACACTGACTATTGTTTTACGAGTTCCAGTATATTTATTTATAATTTCACTTAGGTTAAAAAATAAATTTCACGTTTCGCGCATTATACTCTTATTATTGCTGAACGTGGATGAAAGTGAGAGAACTGAATCGAAATGCATTATTCAGTTAAGTGTGCAAACGTGTCATTTGTGTCGTAGAGTTTGTTTTGTGTTTAGAACTCGAATACAATGTGCAACCAATAATATAATTTGTAACGAAAATATTGTGGGTCGTAAGCATATTTTGTAAATTTAAATGAAAATAAATGCGCAAGGCACATGATTATTTTATAACGAAAGACAACAACAATATAAAACTAATACGTAAACATTCTAATTGGCTTAACTCTTTAAATCATGTATTGTCGATATGGTTTGAGGTTATGTGTAGCCGTACTTAGCATATGTAACGTTAAGTTTTAGTAAGGTAATTTTAGAATAAAATTGGACAGACTAAATAATGTATTACGAAAAAAGCGGAATTTTTAGCTGGAGACGTTCACAGTTGCCTAATGAACACTGAAAAATGTCGCCATCGATCCGAGTTGAACTATGTCCGCCATCTTGTGAAATGGCGCTCAAACAAAGTATAAATGAATATTTCGTTACCGTTGGTTTTAAGAGTAAAATATGCTGTATCAAAATTAATCAAGGCAATTTTTTTTTTTTGACAATCTACTGTTGTGTTTTCTTGTAAGACTCAGTTCCGGCGCTACATCGCAGAACATCTTCTACAGTAATCTCTGCATGGCCTAAGCCCTTATACTACTCTATTTGACCTAACTTTAATTAAATAAGTTCATTAACATATACATATAAATATATTGAGTTTCAGGTATTTGTATGCCGTTACATTATTAATCAACTCCTTTATTCGTTTTTATTCGTTATAACCCCTGTCGTAATAATAGTTCGAATTAAATGTGTAATCAGTGTTTGTATATAAATTGCAAGCTTATTAATTACGTGTTCGAACAGTATCATTTATTGGGGAGTTTGTTGCAAGTATTAAAGGTTTACACAAAAGGTATTTTTCACTATCAGACGATCAGAGAAATATCGATATGGTTTGAAGACAGACTTGGCAATCGAGCAAACTGTCATGAAGAAAATTAGTGGGAGTCTTATTTGGGGTCGCACTTTTGCCAGAAAATGCTTGTAAAAAAAAAATTGGTTCAGGGGGCCTATGCTCGAGTTTCCAGTCGAATGCGAGTTGAAAGCCGAGTGCTCTTTTTCAGGACAAAGAGATTATTTTATCGTTCGGATTTTCAGTATATTATTTTGCATAAAGTTTCTCCATGTCTTAAAAAGACATTACTAGGCATGGAACTCGCATGCGACAGAAAACTCGAGCATAAATTCCCGGGTACTACAACAAGAATGTCACAGTTTATTAAAGTTGTTTAATCTTCCAAATATCTGTGGGGAATAGTGGGATACGTTTTTATGAACAGGCTGTTTTATGTACAACAAAATGTCCTTCGACGGCCGATCACATTTTACAAAACACTTTGTACATTTACAAACATTTTCTCGAAAACTGTTTGCCAAAAAAAATTATGACACTTCTTACAACTGTTGTAAAATGTGTAATATTTTATTTGTAAATGTATGATTTTTATTTGTAAACATACAGAAACATTTGTAAATATACAGGCATATTTGTAAATATACAAGCATTATGTTTAAAGTTTACAATATTTTTTATAAACTTACTACAAGTTTCTTGGAAAATAGTTTCCAAGGAATATTCCCGTAAATTTACAATTTTTTTTTTTTTTGCTATGTAGGAATGTCATAAACCTTCGAAATTTTCTCTACTATGGCGGCATTTGCTTTTGTGCCTTTTAACACAAATGAACTACAAATTTAATTGAGGACTTCACAAATTTCAAAAGACAACGGTGATTAATGCAAAGCTTTGGACAGGTTTGACGCCCACCCACCTCTCCAAGAAACACATAACTTCATGTCCATCGCTAGAAGAAAGATTGGTAATGGCTCTGCGAACTGTTATACCGCTTTTACTATCAGTGTAAAATCGATTAAAACAATCATTGGCTGCAAGTTCCATCATGTAAAACTTAAGAGAAGAGAGAAAGTCAAGACATTAGCTGATATGATGTGTTATGTGAAGATTAGAGTTAAAATTACTTTGTTGTCTCATTTCTTCTTCTTCAGAGGAATTAGTGAATTACATAAGATGGAGAATCATAATTTTAAGAATGTTTAACATATAAATTATATCTTTGCTTGATATTTAAAAAATTCCTAAATCTTGTAAATCGGTCTATTAATTTTTCTGACCTGCCATCATTAATCTAATACCTTTATCTAGGAAATAATAAGCTGTATGTTATAGATGAGGAATTTCTTCTGCATCGTGCATATTTGCCTGTGAAAAGTGTATAATGAAATTTGCTGGGCATACCTTTTTATGTAAGAAAACATGACCAACAGATTGTGATAGTATTTGACGATAATGGTGAAAATGTGGATAGTACAGAACAAGCTAGCCAATACAGAAATTGTATTTAGCAAAAACTTGACTGCAACTCTGGGCCGAGAAGTAATTTTAACACGCAATGAAAATAAGAGTAGCTTTATTTCCATGATTTCCAATACATTTCAAGAAGCTCACTTTAATGTTAAATCAACACCAATGGGAGATGGCTTAGTAATATTTCAGACCGCACAGAATATTAGTCAATCGAAATATATTAACTTTTAATATTGTGTGAGGATATAGAGCTACTAGTTTTTTTTTGTTACACCATACATCGACATTACAGTTGTGAAACCTGAGAAAAGAAATAGTGAGGCATTTTAATGCCCTGCAAAATCTTTGAAAACGTCTTCGCCAAAAGCTAAGGACCCTATTCCTTCTACATGTATTTTCCGGCCGTATACTACATTCGCATTCATTTACGAAGACAAAGTGTCATAGTTCAAATTGCATAAGAAACATAAGAAAGTGAAAGAGATTGCATGGATATTCATGGATATGAATGCTTTAAGATAAAAAAATTTTGGCCAAGTAGGCACAAGAAAACTTGCACTATAAGTAACACCTGAGTCTGAAATATCGTTAGATCGTTACTGAGACAAGTACTTTAATAATGCTGTTGTTCATAGCAATAAGGAAGTTATGTTACCCAACAATCCTCCAATCACTGCTGCTTCTCATCAGCATTATTTCAGGGTATCACCAAATAAAAGCATGGCATGGTTACCAACTTCATCCACTTCAGTTGAAGTAGCACAATACAGAAAGGAATATCGAGCCAACAACCACAAGACTTATGAACGATGGTGTATATGCGAGAAGACTGGACTGAAATGTACAAATATCTTTTAAGTTTTTACAAGGAAATTCATGCACAAACACTTCAACATTGGAATCTGAAGATGAAATTCATTAAAATCAAGAAAATTAATAACCACAAGTAGAAATTGAATTTATTATAATGGGTAAGAAACTACTGCCATATGATGCTACGCACAGTGAAGTCAAATAGGTCTAATAGAACGGTGACACCACATAAAAACGCGGGAATTCTTTACCGAAAGATTAGTGTGAAAACGATTTTAGTAAAATAAAAAGTATTTATTTATTGGCTGGAGAAAGTGTACTTGTCATTTGCCAGAGTGATTAAGAATATTTAGCTGAATTTACATTCCAGTGACTTTACAGTTACAAGGGTTGAGGGGTATTAGCTTCTATCTTGAAAGCCAACAAAGACTAAATGAAGGGTATAAAATGCGAGGAGGAATAATAAGTCGAAACTAAAAAAACTCATATTAATCTACATTTATAAGAAAATCATAAAGTGTGCCTGGATGAGCATTTTTCTTTACACATTTATGAGGTCCTACTAGAGACTATAGCAGTTTATGTGAATTTGTTTTACACTTTAGCGCCAAAGTACACAACACACAGAATTTACTAAGTATATGTTTTGCAGATAATTTTACGGTAATTAATTTTCGTTAAACAAGTTTTCCTCATCATGTTAACATAAAAAACAATTGTTTATCTTCGTTCGCTCTTAAGATGGGGCCCATTGTACTAAATGTTTGTTCCGAAACCAGAATTTCTTTTATCGACAATTATATTGTAAAATAAACCATATTTTTAACTACTAAATTATGTACGAACATATTATTATTTACCCTCGCCAGTCCCTGCGTACATTTTAATGCTCATGTTTCACAGGAGGCTAATATATGATTAGCGACGTACAAAGTGAAATTATAGATGCAATAACGTCACGATTTTTCTCTGAGAAGTATAATTCAGTAAATTTTCTTTTATTGTATATTTTGAACGGTTCGCAATTCTAACACCAGAAACGAAGTACACAGGTCGTTGATTGCCGTAACGAAACAATCAACAGAGAGTTTCAGCAGACGCGTGTTCAATAAATCATTCCTTTGAAACACTTAAAGCTGTATTTTATTGTCGGGATGAAGAAGTTACTTAAAACTATTCAATATGGGCTGAATTAGTTTCTAAACAAAATGTATGGCATTATAGTTGAATATTTTTCCTTAAAAATACCGCATAATAAAATAACACTGCTGCGAGACGCAGCTAACGTGCAAGCGGCGTAAGATGAGACAGCTGGCGTCAGTAAGACATGACAGTGCTCACTATACGGGCTAACGTTTCCCTTTGTGCCAAGCCGCAGAAGCCAGCTGCATGTCTATCTCGGTATCATACGGGGGGAGTTATGCAGAACGAAACCAACCCACAAAGTATTTTATTTTGAGATTTTCATACCAAGTAGAAGAAGAAGGTACGAAGTATGTCACAGAAAAATATCAAATATTAAATCATAATATTTGAATAAAAATAATAGGCAAGAAAAAGTACTTCCTACGAGGTTTATAGGGACACAGTAGACTTTGACCTTGAATATCTCAGCTCCAGTAATGTGTGTGTTGGTTCCATTCTGTATAACTCCATCCATATGTCACTCTGATTACAGTCAATATCATGGCCTGAAAAATTCTTCAACCTACTCATTCTCCCCCGACAGTGTCATAACCGTGATGCCACATATTTCTCGTAACTCCGAGACAAAGATTCGCAGCGACATTTCTGGACACTTGATTATTGATTAAGAATATATAACAGAGCTGCGCCACCGGCTGGTAGAGTTTTTTCCAGAGACATCTTGTGTTCGAGTGAGTGAATCATAGTGATAGTGACGGGTTGTGAGATGTACTCAAGGACATTCAGCGGTATTGTGTGTTGCGAGAAGTGGTGTCGTCGAGGACATTCTACGACTTCAAGAAGACCATTCAGGTACTCCGATTTAGGACATTGGGGTCCACCATTTGGAAGTGTATAGAGTCATTTGATGAACAGAGAGCTGGCATAGGGGACTGAGACTTTGTTATTTTGTATTTTAAATCGCTCTGTATGTAGTTGTTATTTGTTTGGTTTGTCATTAGTTTGTGACATACCTGAGGTTATAACATATACATGTGTTTAGAAGTGATTGAACGTTAATGACATTCAGATGTTTTAATGCAGATTGCTGTAAATAAATTAGCCTTGAATTTAGATACTTTCTTTTGAATTAATGAAAAAACCTTCGACTCTCAGTGTATCTTACCCTCATTTGTGCAAAGTTGTGTCATTTCGTGACTTCGTAAAAAAAATTACATTAAATGTTAAAAAATGTCAGTTCATTAATATTTCTGTAGCAATGTAGGTTCAATATAGAAAATCAAATGCTTACTAATATCACTATATTTCGTGAAAGTAAAGTTATTCGTATTTTATGTGCCTATGCTTCTTTAATTCAGAGCACCGTGCCTTGGTTGAAGAAACCCCATACAAGTATTAGCTCGAGAACAAGCAAACACTGCTTAAATCTTACTACTTAGAGAGATAACCGGGGAAGATATTAGTGAATAAGACTACATACTGCCACGTAGGACATAAACGGGCTATGTCGCCACCTAAATGATTAGGACCTGACCAGACATGAATGGACGATTCTGAAATCGCTTTCATCCTGCCTTACAAACACAGGGTATGTTTTGAATAATTGATTTATAAGACTTTAATGAACGTAATGGGTGTCCTTAAACTTAACTATTGATCAAACAAAGGTTAATGTAATTCAGTTGAACTGAAAATTCTACAAGATCATAGTTTACTTTACAATATATATAAGTTACGTTTTAAATAATGATTAAAATGAAATTTAATTACAAATATGTTTCCGCTACATAAAAATTATTGATACGGCATTATCAGCCCGAAAATATTGCCGTTCTTTCAGTCTGGATTAAGATTAGTTTAATTATAATTGTTAAACACTATACTATGTATGAAGCGATAAAGGTACACCTCAGTAAAACAAACAGATGCAGCGAATTAACGACGACACCAATAACCTACTTTAAATAGCCAGGGACTATATGTAATGGTGAAATGCTGGAAATGTGTTTCCAGTTTCATCTTAGGTTCAGTAAAATTTGTACAAGTTTTTTTTTTCAGTAATTGCATCGAAAATCAACAGAAAAATATAAGGATGCTTTCTTAATGTATTAAAAAAATAAACACTTTTAGTAGCACTTCTTGTGTCGACAATTCAGTTAATCCGGCAATTTAAGAAAAAATAATCAAAGCCAATATATTTCAGATAGTTTTGTAAAATATAAGCCAAAATCTAAAAAAGTATAAAAATATCATAATGATTACGTAACATTACGTTAAAAACATTAGCTTCTGTTTAGAAACGATACTAAATGTGTAATTATTTGGTTTTTGCTAATACTTTTTATTGTTTTCGAACATCAAAATGTTTCAGTACAAGAAGTACTGTTTTTAAAACTGAACATTTTCTTCGATTGCGAGGCTAGATTACAAAGAAAGATGAATATTTTCTTCTTACTTTAAATTTTTCCACCATAAAAATGCCTACCTTGATATTTCCAAATACTCACGGTCAGCGCATAATGTACCTTTCTGCTTGAACGCCTACTGAAGTTAGGTTGCTTGGTAAAGTATTGATTTAGAAACGATGCTACGTGTCACATCCATCAGTGCATATTTTAGATAATCCAGTTTTATGACACGCTATTCGTTTTGACAACTTTCATCCATTAGACGGGACTGCACATTACATATAATGGCCTGTGCAATAGCTTTTAATGTTAATATAGATCGCTAGCGTTAACAGCTACTGTCTTCATGTGGACTTGTGTGTTAAAGCTGCATTTTATTAAACTTTTAAATGGGGGTGAAACTACACGTATATTTCTTCGGTTATTTAATTTTTTTGTATGTGTGATTAAAACTGCTTTGCGTACGATTTATTATTAACAAATATTTCCAAAAATAGAATTCGGAAAACATATTCCTTTTGAGAAATAGTAAACGTACAGATTTACAAAATTTAACTTGTCATTGTAGGCCTACATATCTGTATTGTAGGTGTAAAATACATCAAATATAGTAACATCTCTCTAATCAACGTTGTTTTCTACGATACGTCATTCATAAAACTTAATACTGAAATCTAAAACCTAATTGTAAGATAACTTTACAGGTACAGTAACAATGTTAAACTTGTTTTACATATGCTGAACTAAAACTGCAATGAAGTTTGATTTATATTTTCGGCGAAGTTATTTGACGGAATTGTATTTTTGAATCGCAATTACAACAAAAAGGTATATACAGATGTATTACATTTGAGGGGCAAGATTATTTTAATAATGCTAATTCAAATATGCTAAAATATAGCAACTACTAACATTGTATAGCGACTTGTACATAACTTCTATTATAGTTGCCGATAATTTACCTTTATGTTGAAATATATTATAACCTTAACAGTTTACTGTACCTACTATACGACACGATGGGTGTATTTTTTATTACTGTTTTGTAAATTTTTTTAGCAGTGAAGTAAAAAACACCATTATCAGGCACAGCAAGAAGTAAGTTAGAAAATAATGTATAGTGTAATATAACGTATTACAAACGTATATGATAATATATTTTAAAAGCAAACGCTGATGGAGTCAGCAGACATAAATGTAGATTTATTAAATCTCCCTGCTTTGTTTTTTTGTCCATTGCTAAAATTTTAGACAGCAAAACTATATGTTTTTATCAAACACAACGTGTTATATAGCACAATAACGCAAGAATAATTTGCAAATGATAATTTAGTATTTTTATATTATAGACTGTAGTTTAGCTATGTTGCATCATCAAACTAAGGAGAAAAATATTTCTAGCAAACAACTATTAAAAATGTCCGTGGAATAACTGCTGCCGCACAAGTTCTGTGTAAAACCACAGAATTATGTTTACAGTGACGGTTTAATGATCAGGGCACGGACATTCTACCTTGACGATCCACGTTCGATTCTCGGTGGGTTCGAGTCCGATTTTTCGCACTTGGGAAATGCCGCAACGCAGAACGCCTTGAGAGAATCTCGTTTCCTTTGTTCTTTATTTAAGACCTTTCTTTTTTATATTTTCCTTAGAATTCGATATTCAGTCACGGACATCCAGTAAATAGGATCTTTGAAAGATTTTTGCAATGGGGATGTATGACAAGAATAGTATTCATGGATATACGCCATTGCTTGCGAATGTTGCCAAGTCGTTGATAAACCCACAAAAACTTAAAAATGCAAAGAAAATAAAAATGCAACAATATTACGAAAAAAATACTTAAATAAGACCAGATATGGTCGTTGTCAACACACACATAAATGATTCCAGAGTACGAATATAGTCAGTATATGATAATAGGGACTAACAAAAAAAAACAGACAGAACAATGTATATAAAAAAGGGCAACGATGATGGACAAAAACGACGGGGACAACACAAATGAACACAGCGACAGAAAAGATTGTAAGCGAGGCAGCACAACGAAAACAACATAGACGATGATAGCAGGTTCTCTTCGACGACAACAGATACGACGTTTCGGGAACTGAAATCTGTTCCCGTCTTCAGGCACACGAACAGTCCGACGATCACGAACAGACTGACTGTGACGACTGGAAAAACAAAGGTGTTATATAGGGGAAGGACCTGCTTCTAGCTCGGCCAATGAGAGCGCAGCTGTCTTCTGATTGGTAACGCTGCTTGTAATAGGCTTATATGGTGCAATGAAGACTTGTTGTATTACAGAGTTTCGTACTAAACTCCCTCTACAGAAATGCCACAAGAACGGTATGTACCGTAATGTCGAAATACCACAGCCGCGAATGCCACAACGCCGAAGGCAGATTTGACTGTAACGCCGAAACGCTAGCTGACCACGACGCCGATACGAGAATTGCCGACAACGCCGATTACTGAGCGCGTTCCTACCAGCCAGGCATTCAACTGTTGTATTTAAAATCATAATTTGCTCTCACTTGGAAACAGTACATTTGAGTGTGTTGTTAGTTTAAAGCAGCATTTTCTGATATCACGGCAATATGTAGATAGTGTGCCTCACTCTTAGTTCGCAGTAAAACGCACTAAGAAGTAAATTGAAATGGTTATTATATACTTTTCAGGCATCTGTTATTGTTGACATGGTTGACGTGAAATTAATTTTAAACCAATAATATGACGGAGATCAAAAGGTAAAACACATTAGAAAAGCGTAGACAGTTATTGGGGCTGGAGAAAAGTACCAGAAGAGATTATGAACTCCCCTCTTCCTCCGAGGTAAAATTATGTAAATGTAACTATTTTTCAGGAGCAGTAATTTATTGTAACTTATCTCAAGCTATATTTTGTACGTTATAACGCACACGCTTTCCAAACTTCAAGATTTTAGCAAGGTTCCCTTATAAATTTATTAAAGTGACAGGTGGAACATGGCAAATATATGAAGTAAAAATAATTAATTTGGAAATTATTTCATCAAAAGTTCAGTAATTTGACAATGTACTTGAAATTAACTTATAACTGCATCAAAAACATAACTGCAAGATCGCATTAACTATGCGCATAATTTCAATGTTGTGCCTGTAATAACGTAAACATATTTTCGTGTAACAAACTAAAGTTATGTACTTGAAAACTTGTATAAATTTTAAATGTAACTATACATTAAGGCAACGAGATATACGTGGCTTTGCTTCTGAAGAATTTTGCACAGATATGTACTTTGCATGGACAGCATTGGCGTTGTATACAAAACATTGCATTTATATTATACTTTATGTATTTATCGTTACTCAATACTTTCGAATTTCAGTGATTGAAAAAAATAGTATCCAATATAAATTAACTAAATTGTTTAATGAAGTTATTAAAGAAATCAGGTAGCTAACGAACTGGTGTGTTTTTGTTGTGAAGAAACAATGAGAAGAGGTGTAAACTCGGATTACAGGGAGAGCTACAGGAGGAAAGTGTTGCTCTGTTCATTCGTAGGATATGACAACTGTAACTGGGAGATCTTCTAGCGGACGTAGTAAACTTTGATAACGAGCAGTTCTGGGACAAAAATGATACTAAATGGTCGGAGCAAGGTCCAAAATAAATCAAATTGCTATCCTGAGACAAACGGGATGTCACATTTTGATTATAAAATTAAAACATTTTGTAAGAACCTTGCCCAAGAATAAATCGAAAGTGGCCCAATTTTTTTCTAAAGAACGACATAAAATTTCTCACACTATAAAATAGCGACACTTAGTAGCCAAGTTTTTATAAGCAAGGATTATAAAGATAACTCATCATGTTTATGATATTTTAAGGACATAGTAAAAAAAATTCTACTAGCTTTTACACCCATAATTTTAGAATTTATAAATCCTGAAATTAATTTATATTCACAAGCATATCAATAAGGCAGAAATACAAGACTAACAATTTCTCTCCGTGTTCATTAGCTATCAAGAGTATTGTCATTTCACCTACTTAATTTTCGAATTTCAAAAATCCGTTTTAGACGGGGTGTATATGTCAATTAGTTGGTTACATGTTGGATTTATATCCTGAATTAGGTTTTCCATGGTTTCCCCAAATCTCTCCAGGCGAATATTGCCATGGCACTTTCATCAAAGCCATTGGCCGAGTCCATCCCTAGATTGTCTAAGTTGTGATGTATTCAGTCATACAGTATCCTCGCTGTCGACGAGACCTTTACTTTGACTAAAAAAATATCAAAGTTATTAACCCAGGGAAAAAATCTGCTCATTTAGCTACAAAACATGTCACACCTTTCCTTCCTACGTTTTTATTCAATTAACATATACTCAAATACATCGACTGGGCATTCACAATTGTTTCTACAGATAATGTTTACGGTAACCAGTTAAAAATTGCTTAAAACTCATCGTACACTACAGTCTAATGTATCGTGTCGCTAAGGTGTTTTACAAAAACAACAATTATTCTTCTGAAACAAATAGGCTATGACAAAGATGTTATTAGTTCATTCTCTTGGCATTTCTTTCACGGAATTTTTTATCAACAAAATACGATTAAGTACAGTATTAAGACCGAAATTAAATAACATAATTCACGAAGAAGAAATATTATTTTGCTGTAAGTAACGAACATCTATAAAACAGACTTTTTATGGCTTGTGTATAGTGTACTGTTACAAGTTTCGCAAAAACTTAAATGAGGGGAATTCTGTGAGCTGTTTGGGATAGCGGCCTTATAATTAGAAACTAAGAGTTCAATTAAGCTATTGATTTACTAGCTCACAGAGCTTAAAAAAATACACAAAACAGCAGTCAACTATAACATCTACATCACTCTTAATCATACACACTATTACTACTGTGCTTCGGAAACGTTAATTAACTTTGACAATTAAAGCACAAGAATAGTTGCCATTAATCAAAGACGACAAATCACAATAAAAGTCCAGTCCTATACCCAATCAACAATCATTCAAATTGTGACAATGTACAACCTTGTCAGTTCAGGGTTCCCACAGAAATATTAAAATGAATTTCCCTGACTTTCCCTGACTTTCACTGACCAATCATTAAAAATTTCCCTGACCATAATTAATATTATTATAACAACACGCCTACACAACAAACTTTTTTTTTCAGCCTCCACCATCCCCATAGCTGCCCATCATTATCCTTTTAAGCAACAGATATTTTATATAAC
>PNEQ01110834.1:0-25918 GCA_003012365.1 Medauroidea extradentata
AACCAGTCTTTATTTGTTTCTCTTTTTGGCATACTGCCTTTTTATTTCTAGTAATGTAACCAGCAGTAGGTATTGTTAACCACGTAGTCGGAATTAGGGTAGATAAAGTGCCGGACCAAGTACTACTACGGAGGGAAACGGCAAGTCGTAATCCGTAGATAGAAAAGTCACCTCAACTATTTCTGGGCGAGCACTCGCAGTGTTAATTGCCTGTGTCTGTTAAACTGCGTCAAAAGAACGGTTAAATAAAAGAAAGAAAATGCCGATATTATGATTTTTATTTATTTATTCATCTGTAGCTGATTAACCTCACTGCTATCCGGGCATCAATATAATAGGCACCGCCTCTACATCGGCTCGCTGTGTTTTTGTTTTTTTTTTTGCCGGCTAACTACTTGTAATAGCAACGGAGGAGAGTTACGTCCAACATATAAACAAACAAACAACATACGTAGAAGAATCAGCCCCACTACATTCTGCCGTCCCGAACAGGAACGACGTAACCTCCCACACATCTAAATAACAACGAGACGACAAAGAGGGAAGCCCCAGCACATTCTGACAGCCCGAACAGGGACATCATAACCTCAAAAACCAGCTTCTAGATAATAACAACACTGCAACGTAGACGAAGGACCCACTACAATATATCTAAGTAGGAAATGGGAAAATTAAGCCTTTATGTATATATTGAAGTTTGCTGTTGTAAAATTGGTAAATTGAAATCTCATAGTAAAGCCGTCCCAGTTAGTTAAAGAATGCTCTAGGTAGGTAGAAGGATAGCTGGCGTAGTAATATCTCGGGGCACTCCCGCCGGGGCCAGCGAGGCTGTTGAACCTCGGCCACGTGCTTTTTACTTGTTCGGTGTGTGTGGAAGTGAGCGGACGTGTGCGGCAGGGCTGCTGCGAGGCAGCGACACGCAAGCAACATGGTTTCTTTTCTGATAACCTGAGCCATCAGGCAGGGCAAAGTAAAACATTTTAGTTCCTAATTAAAAATAACTGAAGTAGTTATTTTTCTTTATTTACCGTTTTTAAGCGAGTAAGGTGAGGGCCCACCGCGAGGTATTGTACCGGCATATGTATCTATATTGTATCGTTAATCAATCTGGAAATAGAGTGAACATCCTGAAACTAACGTGGCATTTTATTCTCTATAAATGACTATCACTTATTTAAATTGCCGGGCAGATGAATATTTAGCAGAATAGATTTCTCCATCTCCTTTGCTTCTTTCGTACCCTCGGCGAAGTGTAAATGATCTGATGTTTAGTGCCGCTGAGGGGCATCTTAAATTATGAACCCTGAACGGAAAGGAAGATTATAGACACAGTGCATGGGTAGGTTGCACTACAAACTGGGGATGTGTACCCAGTCACTTTATATACTAACTTTAGTTTGGGTAATTACTGGAAATTTCTGTTAAATCTTATTTAAAAGTTTTGATGTGGCTTTGGTTTAATAGGTAACAGCCGGTCACAACTGGACGAAAAGGAATTATCAGAGCATGCATTCCGCAACTGTGATTTTTTTTAACTGCCAGTTGTGTTGTATTCATAAACAAAATGGTGAATAAAATGTGATTACAAAACATGAAGTATATTTGATCAATGAAGACATTACACTACTAATTTCACGTATATGTATTTTCTGAAGACATCTGTCTATTGGTGTAAATTATTATTTTATTATATATCGTCTGGTTTTCTGCATTAAAAAAAAAATCAGAAACTGACATTGCACTTGCGAGAAGGCACTCAGGAACTTGGTTTTTTCATTTATTCTGTGACAAGGTTTGGGTCAGTCGTGCTACTCTGCACTAAAACATGGGCCCAGAATGCCAAATGGATGATTTTTAGCCTTTCAAACTATTTGAAATGTTAGGATGTTCCTCACTCTTGAAACTTAAAATTACTTTACTGGGGCTACTTTCTATGCATCTTGGAAGCTCGTGTAGCCTTTGAGACTAGACTTGAAGAAAGAGAAAATTGTAGTGTTTTGTTTGTGGCATGATCACGCTTATCTCCTCCAGTAAAAATTTGGACAAATTCATGTACTTTGTTTTTGTGTGTAGAATGTTTTTTAATTCTAGTATCAAACTTCACGACAGAAACCTAAAATCTCATTGCTCAAGCCGTGGCTCGCGTCTTTATGATGGTGGTACCATAACATGTCAATCTTAAATGGCAGTGGAGGGGTATGTGGGTTAATACACTAACCACAATCATTGGTGAATCACTATGAATTAAAACTCTACAACAGTAAAAGAATCGGTGTACAGCGCCCAACATTGGTTCACCAGTCAAATTGAGAACAGAACAGTTATAGAGATGTCATAAATGCAACACTCATACCGGTACATGCTATACACATGTTAACAAATCAGAATGAAGTTTCCGTATTTACTTGCAGCAGCACCCGACACTAATTTTGAAGGATTCCTGAATGGAATGTGCTATCAGTTGTGCAGCACATTAGACTGCGTGTTTTGAACTGTGAGTCAGTAACAATATATTAATGTGTTGAGTGCTGACTGGTACGTCATCCAGCACTTTTTCTCCACTCTACTCTCTCTACCACACACTTCAGGACCTTCTGCTTCCCCTTGATACTTGGCATGCTCCTTCAGCACTGTAGACAATATTGTTGCATCATTGTGAAGATGCCCGCTCCCTTCGCCCCTCTCCACTACTTACTGACAGTAATTGAGAGACGGTAAGTCTTTATAAATCTACCGTGTTCTTTTGTGTCTACATGATTGTGTCGTCTAGTGTGTTGTCTGTGACGTTGTCGTCGTTATCCTGTCTTGTGTCCAACATTGTCTTTGTCCCAGTATTGTCTGTGCTGTCTTAATTGTTGTGTCCTGAGTAATACACATTATTTTCGTAATGTATCGACTTTTATTTTTGGATGTTTATTTTATTTTCCTTTATTTGTTGTCAACTAATTTCTTACTGGATCTTTCATGTGCTCTTTTGGTTTATGAATTTGTTGACTACAGTCAAAGTAGGCTTGTTTTCTCTTTTTTCCATTTGTTTTTTCTCAAGTCGCATTCTAATATTCCTGGGATGACGTAATATTGCAATGGTGTATGTTCACACCAGTTCAGTGTGTTATGCCATTAGTGCAGTTTTTATACTCTAACATACTAAAACGCTTAAATAAAGAAACTTGTGAACCTGGGCACAAATTTCTGTAGTGTGATCGCTGTTGTGCGGTACTGAACAGCTTATAAGGAAAAAGGAATATGTTCATTTCATTATGTGCAGAATGTTTGCTAGGCATCAAGAAACTTTGCACCCAATCATGTGAACAAAGACATTATTTTCAGCATTATGGAATATTGTCATAGTAATTTTAAGAATGTTGCTAATAATGCACATAAGAATATCTTAAAAGGTACTGTATCTCAAAATCAAATCTTTCAATATAGCAAGTGGTGCGGACATGAAAACTATTAGCATAGCTAGTCTACCTCTCTCTATGATGTTGCAGATTTTTCTATTGACAGAAGTGACAAAGAATTATGTATACTTTTATACATTGTCTGTGGAGCCATCGTTTGTGTCTCTTATGACTCTGACTAGCACTGAAAACTGGACATTGTTCATCTATATAAAATCTTAAGTCTGTCTAAAATGAAGCAGGATTTTATTCTACTCTAAAGTGTGACTGAGTTAGACATTATAGATATTTTAGTTTTGTCTGGTACTGACGACAATGATAGTATGGATTGTGTGAATTTTGACTTATAATATATTATACTGTATTATTGCAGGCATCTCTTATCTAGTAATTAAATTTAATAACACGTAATGTAAGAATTGGCTTTAAATTTTGTAAATTCTCCACCATACTTTGTGCCAGCAGAAGGAAATTCAAATTTTTTTGAAAACTTCACCAAGCCTGTGTTTATTGGTAAATTTACTTAACTATAAATTTTAATAATTTGTTTATATATTGTCATTCATGTGTTGTGTACTATATTAATTTGTTAATCATGTGTTTTTACACTATTATACATGCAGTTTTAGTTATCTGTTGTGCTAATGGTTACAATGCAGTATTTATTGCTTTTTGGTGCAAGAAGGTAGCAACTTCAGCCTTAAAAATAGGGTGTATTCAGCCTTTTATAAAAGCTGCTTTTACTTGATAATACAGTACAGTACTTGAGAAGGCTTCACCACCCATGTGTTAACTTGACTATGACAAAACCAAAATGCCACACTGTTCTTGTTTAACATACGGTTTTAATTAATTTCCCACATCCAACAGAGCTCTTGGTGCAAAATCCTTGATTGAGTGTTAGTATGTGGACATAAGTTTTTTTTTGTTGAAAATGTGTATAAAAGTACCTATGAAATTGGGAGACTTCCATTTTGTTTTAACAGCTACCTATTGAAAAAATACTTGCAAATATTTATACTGTAAATGATTGGAAGAAGTGTGTGATAAAGAACTGAAATGTGGTACATGTCAGTTTCAGGAGAAAACCACCGTCAGGTAGAGTCTTACGCAGACTCTAACAGAGCAGTGTACCTGTCAGGAGTACTGATCTGTGGGGTAGTGGTGGCAATAGTGGCAGCAGTGCTGTGCTACTGTCGTCGCCGTGCTGCTGGTACCAGCGATGTATTGGAAGACTGCACAGACTCTGCCGTGGACCCACTGTCACCCAAGTCTGTGGCACGCTCTCCCTGCCCTGTGTTGACCGTGCAGCATGGCCATCGCCCTAGCAAGCTGCCCAAACCAGGCCTCGATACAGTCAGGATGTCGACCTTGGACTGTAGTACCACCACGTCTAACAGTTACGACAGAAGCCACATCACTGGTGCCTCTAGTTCAGCCACGGAGGGACCACTCCTGTTATCTTCTTCCTCCCTCGTCTGCTATCCATGTGAGACTCTAAATCCCCCGCCCAGTCCTGCCACCACCGCAGACTCCAACCTCCGTGCCTGCCACGACTACGGCGAGGAGTACTGCTGCTCTTCTTCCGGAGCATCGCGGTTCCGCCCATACCGCCGATACCGTGCCATCAATCAGCCTCCGCCTCCTACCCCCTGCAGCACAGATGTGTGCGATGAGTCCGACTCCAACTACACGTATCCTCACTATAGGTACTACCCTCGTGCCGGCTCCGAGAACGAATCTGACACATTCCCTCCGCCTCCTCCCACACCACGCTCCCAGTTGTGTAGTGATGGGGGTCTCTCGTGTCCCCCGTCACCGTCATCGACGGCTGGCAGGTCTTCCACCTACTTCAACCCTCTGCCACCACCGCCCTCTCCCGTGCCATCACCGTGTGCCCGCTGTGACTGCTAACATCACATTGCAACTGCGCTGATCTTCATTTGTCTTATCCGTGTGACCAGTTCTGTGTTCTCTATAATGCATAGCATTCTTTAACTTATTGTCATAAATATTTTTACATTTTTTCAGTTTTATGTTCTACTGCAAGAGTAACGTACTTTACCTGGATAGAAGCTCCACTGCTCGGATGTACAGTTGTATAGTACGTGTTGTCATTCTATGAGTAGGTGTATTGAGCGATGTTTCATGTGGCTTAGGTACAACCTGTAGTGACAGTCGACTCTCATTTATACCATTACAGAGAAATATTATTTTTAAGTACATCAGTTCTAAGTAATTCTTCTGGTAAAGTACATTTATTAAAACCCTATGAACAGATTTTCATTTATTAACTGTTCAGTATAACGTATTTTCAAATTAAAAATAAAATTTCAGGTTCAGGTAATGTACATACTTTGCTATGAGATTTCATTGTATTTTATGTGGTTTTCTCCTGTTCCGAAGCAGATTAACATCATAAAGTTTTACTTCCTTTCATTTTACGTAGTTTTATCTTTGGCACAGACTATTGGTAACAGCCGACTGGTAATTGTCAAATCTGTTGTGTATTGTTGACTGTAGGTATCAAAACACTTTTGTATATTCTTCAGCAGATCTGCATAGTGCAGTACAATCTCTGTGATGTTACCAGTAATATATAAAAATGTAACAATATGAAATACAGTAAGTATTTGATTTACATCGTTGTTACATCCCTGAAAACAGCCACACAAATTGAAATAACTTAAACTGGGTCACCACTACCACCCACAGCCTAAGCCAAATAAATACATTAAACACATACATCAGTCAGCTGGGAGCACACGTGCTACCACACCGTGCAAGTTTATCACCAATGAATAGTGAAATTACAGCTTTAGAAACAAGTTAAGCTTCTTTCATAAAAGAATGTACTGTTCATACTGTATAAGAATTCCATTATTTGACAGTTCATAAAAAAGTAGGACAAAGTAAACAAAAACATTATGTATCCTTCCACCACCATGTGCTTTCCAGCTGACGATCGAAACATGTCAGCTGTTAAGGTATATCATGATTGCAATAACATCCAAAGTGTGTTGTGATTTTCTTTAGATTATTTTTTTTAGAACTCAGACAAATAATTTATTTTCAATACTAGCTGCACATTTATCTTACTAGGGTTAGGTGGGCAATGTTAATGGAATTATTTCATATTACAGCAATGGATAGCCAATTGTACAGATATTAAGTTAATACTATTATTTAAATTTTAACTTTTTTTTTTGTATTTTCCTACGTATGATCAAAATTGTAACATTTAATGACATTACCAAAAATAAACAAACATACATGGGCAACTTATGTTTTCTACTTGACATCTTAAAAGATTAAATAATAGAAGCTTATTTGATTACAACGAAACAGAAGTTGCAAGAGCTTATGGCAGTGCAAGCAAACATATTTAAACTAAAATAATAAATGAAATAATTCATCAAGCGTTATTACAATTGTTTTTCGTGTTGCCTTCAATTTGGTTCTTCACTATCAGATCATAAAGCAGTATAGCCTAGTTGTAAACTATTAAATAAACCTACCTTTTGTGGTAGGGCCTACCTTCGAAATATCAGTGTTATTATAGTCACTATATAGAAAAAAATTGTGCTCTCACAACTTAAACGGAAATAATATATCAATAAAAAGTGTAAGTAATAAACAAACATGGGTAGGCCTAATTGCCCAGATCAGCTTTAAATAATTTTGTTCATTAACACACATCATTAAACAGGTACACTTTAATGACCGGGAAATATATAGGCATACGTCTTCTGGCCGTTTATTTTGGTAACATGTAGGCCTAAATTTTTGCAGCTGACAGGCACAATCTCACGTGGACTTTATAATAACACCTTACTTGCTTAAAAAAAAAACATTGAAGTTTTCTTACAAAACGAATTAAGTCATAGCCTTGAAAAAGCATGTTTACATATGTATACATATAGGACTACAGCAAGAACCGTAAGTGTTCACCCACAAATTCTGTTAAATAAAAGTTGGGTAACATTTATTTTATTTAATGTAGCACTTTTCACTGGACGAATTACCTACTACTATTTATTGAGTGTTTTTGTAGATATGCCAACTGATGTTCCTGTCTTCAGAATCACGTCTTAATACCGTCGTTGGCATTTACATGTCACATATTTTAATCCCTGCATTGCAATATATTACAATAATTACATACATGCACAAAATATTAAAATAGTACCATATAAGAATCTCAAACGTACCAAACACACGAGAAGCTCAAACACCAGGGGAGCGAAACTATAGGACAATACGACAGCTTAATTCTAGAGCTAACATCCTATGTACAAACATCAAAATACAAAAAATTTTGCTGGTCATATGAACTTTACTTTCAAGTCATCTAATTTATCTCTTATATAAATTACATACAGTTTCTAAACGTCAAAAATTCACTCAATTAGAAACGTTTTCTAATTTCTCTATTGTGTTTTGATATTTTTTAATCTCAAGCTCTTTGCTCAACCTCGGCATTTGGTTGGCGACTTTGGCGTTGTTTTGAAATGGCGGATGGCGGTTGATGTATTTTGGATGAGGTTTTAATTTACATAATGTTGTAGAGAATTAAATGTTGCGTGGCTGCCAAAAGCGTAAAGTAGACAACAGTGGATTGTCATTCTACAGATTTCCTACAGACACAGAAAGGTAATGCTATAACCATTACTTTTATTCTATATGTGCACGTGGGTAGGTAGTTGTTCCCAACGTAACCTACATATTATAGTAGTTTTGTAATATCCTTTCTCGTGATCATAAAAATATGGTAAAAGAGGCAATAAACATCCCTTCCATTCGCTCCTCCACCATTATCCCCTACCATATTTTTATGACAGTAACCAACACAAGGCTATTTGCACGAGAAAGGATATTACAAAATGACTATAATATGTAGGTTACGTTTGGAACAACTACCTACCCACATGCACATGTAACAATATTAGCAATGGTTATAATATTACATTTCTGCTATAAACAAATAGATGCACACCATTATCACCTATAAAACTAAATAAAACACTGCATTTATAAAGTCACTAGGTTAGAGAAAAATCAATGTAGGTCTTTCAAAAAGTGAACCGGTTAGTCTGGTGACCAGGGTAGCTGACGGGTTACTTTTCGTAAGTACAGTAAAACCTCGTTAATTCAAACTCGGTTAATTCGAAATGCTATATAAATTGAAGCCGTCGCTCGGTCCCGAACGTGAGGATAGGATTTTACATGCTATGGAGTTTTGTTAATTTGAAATTCGGTTAATTTGTAATTCGAAGCTTTTTTCTGGCCCAAACAGGGATCAAGTCCTAGTAATTCGAAGTAATTTTGATAGAGAAGTCAGTAAAGTGTGCAAAATATAAGAATAATGCTGCGTCGTGTGGCGTTGTACAGCCCTGACTTTGTTTCCGTTACCGCACCTGCCCATGTCGCACTGACCTTGAGGCTTCCTTGCTGTCTGCTTGTGCATGGCACTCGAGTTCGAATGTGTGAGTATTTGTGCGTGTGTGCAAAGAGAAAGTAAAAGAAGAATGGAAGGCAGGAATGGCACAGCGTGCGACAGCCTGTGGCTGTGGATATGATGATCACGTGATTTTGTGCTTTCCTCCTGCTCCATTAGCTAGATACAGTTACAGTAAGACACGTGTGCATGTGCCACGAGCCTGGAGTATTTCAGCGGCCAGGGAGAAGCGGAGTGAAAGAGGGAAGGAGAGGATGAGGAAGAAGGTAGCTCATCAACTCCCCCCCCCCTCCTCCAAACTCGTAGGCAGAGTTGGTAAAGTTTGTAATGGCACAATCATCACAATGTTAGGAATGAAGACATAATTCAATTGCTTTGATTTACTTTGTTAGCAATTTTTATTTCTGCTGCAACCTTAGAGTGGACGGAGTATAGTCCTTGTTCTCTTCTACCTCCTTCCCCTCTTCCTCTTTTTCCGGCAAGAGTCATTTGTCAACAATTCAGCTTCTAGGAGAATACGTTCAGCAGAATGGCAGGCAAAAAAAGCACAGGTTTGTTTCCCGTGTTTGGCTGGTGTCGTGTAACTGGTAACTCGTGGGGAGGAGGGAACAGATAGCAGTCAAGATCACAGTGTCTGCTGCCTCCCGTGCTACGTTGCCACATTGTGTGCACTGCACTGATGCCATACAACCGTTTGGCTGGCTGCATTGCCTGTCGCGGTGTATCACTCAACATCTTATGAATTAAAATAATATTTAACTAACACGGCATCTGATTTTTCCTTGGAAAAACTAATGGAAAAATAACTTTGCACTTGCGAAAATGACTCGACAACTATGTTTACAAATTTTCATTCGGGAGGAGGGTTAGTCACAATTACTATTTTGGGTGGGTTACATTGTTTATGAAATAATTTCACTGACAAAACGTCACGTATTCCTTCTAAAAGCTACTGGAAAATCACTTTGCACTTGTAAAAATGACTCAGCGTTGAAATATTTACATTTTTTTTACGATATAGGGTGGTAAAACTTACCGCTTTGGGCTAAAAATTCTTCAAGATGTCCGTAAAATTTTTCCGCCTCTTAGAGATCCAAAACCATGCATTTATAAATTACCGTATTTGTCAACGTATAAGATTAACTTTTGTTTTACAAGTGCCCCTGCCCCCCCCCCTTTTTTTTTTTACCTCATCGCAGCTAGCTTCGTCGATACATCTGGAGCGCATGCCAATATCCTTTGTCTCGCCAGCACATTGCTCTCGGGTGACAACAGCGTACAGGAATACGATGACTTTGCAAGCAGCTGCTGCAGCCCGGTGTTGGCATGTGGGGTGCAGCCGGGAACTGACGATGTCGCCGGCCACGTTTTACCGTCGCTGTGCATTTCCTTGGCTCTTAGGCGCCCTGAGGGCAGTAGTGCCCATATTATTGGTTTCTGTGTCTTCTATGATATTTATAAAACGGTAATAAATGCATAACAAATATTTAAACAAGATATTTATATTTCTGGCAAAGGAAAGAAATATTTTTCTGCCGGGAATTTCAAAATTAATAATTAAATATTTTTCAAGATTTTGTACCTTCAAAACAATGACTCGTCTTATGTGCGGGGTCGTCCTATATGCCGGCAAATACGGCAGTAATAACAATCACATGCTGTGGCAAAGGCAACGCGTGGCAGACACCGAGCGCTGGAACAAGGAAAGGGAAAACACAGAGTTGCTGACAGCCTAGTAGACGTGATGCGCGCTACTTGCAGTACAATGCTCGCCAAGAAAAATGCAGTGTATGACGGCCAAGAAAAATGCAACAAACTTTTTTGGTCCAATTACTTCATACTACTATTCCCTTTATCAATTTGAATGCTTAACAGTTCTCGAAACTACCGTAAAAATAGGTGTAGAAACACCGACTTTGTACCTCAGCAAAAAAAAAAACATTATTCAAAGTTATGTAATTCGAAGTACAAAATTTCGGTCCCGAGCACTTCGAATTAACGAGGTTTTACTGTACCTTTCGCAAGCAGTGCCACCACAGTTGGAAAAAAAATTTTTTTGGTTTATGTTTACGTTGTTAAGTTGGACAGTATATTTGGCTCAAGCCAAGTTTGTTTACAAAGCTAAGCATCCGGTTTTATTGTTAGAGTTGCGTCTCTTTCCTTGTATACTTTTTGCCAAACACTCGCAACGCAAATGGCAACTCTTTGTTTTGATTGCCGGACATCATATCTCATTGACGATTACAGGCTGGGTTTTTAATCCCCACATTACAATACATATATTAAATTTATGCACAGAATAATAAAGTAGGCCTATCACCTTATGAGAATCTCAAACACACTCGAACACAGTAACTTTTCATGCTCGCAAATGGCAGTGCATAGTTTTAGTTTCAGGTCAACTGCTGGTATTTCTGCCATTTGATTTTGACTTTTCTTTTGGTTTTTGAGTTAAGATTGCATTTGGATTGATTGTATCAAGTGTTGACAACCTACTGAAGCTATTCTGATTGGATTACTATGTTATTCACCGTTTGAGTTGTAGTTTTACTTTTGATTTGTTTATAACATGCGCACATTTTGTTACAACGATCTTGGTTTATTAATTTTGCAAAATTAGTGGAAACAAACATTAATACTTTCACTGAGAGCCAAAAGTTCACCATAATTACAGAGGTTCAAAAAGCAAATCTCTCAAAAACTGTTGTCATTGATCCTATTCGCGAGTTAGAAAAACTGGAAAGCAATCGGGGATTCAGTCGAAAGCGAGGTCTAAAATTCAAAGGTTCAACCCACGCTCATCTGGAGAAGGTCGGTTTGTTCAACACAGAGCTCAAGGTGTGCCTGTTAGTGTGCCTATGATGTTGCAGGAGGGGGACCTGTTTGCCTTTAAAATGGGTCTGAACGAATGCAAAACTAAAACTTCTTTTCACTTTACCTTTTTTTCAGCATAAGCGAAACACATTATGATTACTGTAGTAAATTTACTGTAGAAAGTCTGCACAAATAATAGGATTGCATATTTTTTATATTTACTCAGGTTTGTATCATGAATACTACAGAAAATAAACACGTTGGACTCCACTTCACACTATTGATAATAGAATTAATCGATAAAGCAATTTTTTTTTTCTCGGCAATTATTTAAGGCTATGTATAGAGAAATAAGTATATACTGCAGCTTGTGAAAGTATTTTCAATGGACTTACACTACAATTTATATTTCATTTTATCAAAATTACGGTTTGTATTTTTTTTAAGGTTCCTAAAAGCTTTTTGTTATATCTTGGTTTTCATTATTCCCGAGTTGGTTAAATTGGGGCTCTACTGTAAATAAAGTTTAAATATGTACAAAGTTAGTTTACAAATATTGATGGAAACTATGTCAAAGAAGTAAAATAACCAACCTCTTGGGTACTGGAAAAAAATCCCAACAATGCACGACAGAACTCATAAAACATTACCATAGGATCAGCCGAAAATTAATATTATTTTAATATGCAGACTTATGAAGTCCAAATTGATAGTTTATTTAAATATACTGCAGTTCAGGCCTCAATCTATGCACCTGATGTTCTCTGTGGTTATAAAGTTACTATTATTAACATGACTGTGATGGTACTGAAAATTAAATCCATAAATGAACGTGTAAGTACGAAGTAGCTTTCCAGATGCTAACTTTGTAAGTAGATGCTTAAACACATAATTTTAAAGGAGTACACATAATTACAAATATTTTATTTATCAAGTGCTTAAACTCACTATTGTGTTATGCCATAAAAGATAACTCTGATGGTAAGTACATAGTCATTCGCTTGGCAAAAAAGGTACCTTTAGGATATAGTTAGAAAAACACTCTACTGGACCATTCATCTCTCATTAAAGAACTAAATAATTATTTTTAATTCAAATAAAATAGGAAATGTGTTTCTTAAGCTGAGAAATTACTTTAAGTGACACAAAGTTTAGAAAACTGATAGGACACACTTTTAATAAGTTGGTAAAATTTTTTACATGAAAGTATCACAAATAATTAATCAAGATTATAAAATAACAATAGTGGGTTTAAGCACTTGATAAATAAAAAGTTTGTAATTACGTATACTCCTTTAAAATGACGTGTTTAAGTGTCTACTTACAAAGTTAGCATCTGGAAAGCTACTTCGTACTTACACGTTCATTTATGGATTTAATTTTCAGTACCATCACAGTCATGTTAATAACAGTAACTTTATAACCACAGAGAACATCAGGTGCATAGATTGAGGCTTGAACTGCAGTATATTTAAATAAACTATCAATTTGGACTTCAGAATTAACACTGACTTTTACTTTAAATTTACCAACGGATCTACGTATAAATTTAGAGTTAAATTAGAATCATAAAACTGTAGGTTTTCTAATTATTGTTATCAGTTTAAATTGCAGTTAGTACAACTTAGAATAAAAAAGTTTTAAAAAATAATTAAAATACTTTCACAAGACTTGTGAAAACCAACCAAGGCACAGACACGTAGTACACTGAAAGGAATGAGTGAGGATACCATGAGAAATTACAGGCTCAGTTCCTGTTTCAGCTAACAGTTTTGTAGGGTCGTGTTAATATTCAATATATTGCAAAACATATTGATAGTTGTCACCTTTCGTTGTTGATTTCAGAATGCAAATTATTGTAACAGATATTTTTCTCAAATCTAATACTGAGCAGTAATGTATATTTGGTACAGCTATCAAGTGTTCAATTATGGAAATGCAATTTTTAAATTTTGGTCTCATGAATAGCTGCATATAAAAAGTTTATGAAATGTTGCATAAGTGCAGTACCTATATTTTTCACAATAGCAAAACGGTAGCTGGTGGGCGTACTGTTTATATTTTGTCAATGTGCCATATAAATGTGCGGTGACGTACACTTTGAAAGTACTGTACTGTGCTGTATGTCTGAAATGAACCTCCGCAAGTACCAAAGAGTAATGATTTTGCTTAAAGTCCTTACAAAAATTGAGATTGATCAGTAGTTACAGGATCTTAACTGTACGTATTAGTTTTTTTTTTATATAATTTTTTTTAATAATTTTTAATGTGTCCAACATTTTTCTGGTTTTAAGCTCAATATTTATTATTTTTGCTGTAATCGTAAATCATCCATTCGGCAAGCATGCAAAAAACCACTCGTACACAAGTAACTAATTCTGCAAACATATATATTTTGTGGCTACGTTTTCTACACATAGTAGAATCTGGTTACGTTTTCTACACATACAGTAGAATCCTGATTTTACAAGTACTGCAATTTACGAGGCAGTTATTTTACCAGGGCATTCTCGGGAACTGACAAAAAATTTATAATTTGTTTAAAAAATTAAAAAAACCGTTGGAAAATTGAGAAAATTCTAATAAATCTTCTTAGAAATATGTCTGCGAGCATGGTAACTACTTATAAGTGTCACATCATGAGATAAAACAAACAATAAATGTGGAAACTCGATTAAATCTACAGCATTTGTGATTAGAAATATGAGGGCCGGTGCCTCGTGAAGAAATGAAGTACTGCCCCTTCCTTTCCCTGGCCTTCTACTCCTTTCCCTTCACTTTCTTTTTACAGAATCCCCTTCGCAGCTAAATTTTAACTATCAGTCAAAAAATATTTTGAAGAAAATAGAAATTGCGTAGTGGCTCAGCAATTTTATGTAACTGAAATTAACGTAGGCGACTTCCAGGAAAAGAAAGAAAGTAAAATTATTTTGGGGACACCCATAGTGGTTTGGCGATCATGTGAGGTATGAAAAAGCCTTAGCTCCCTAGCTGGAAAGATATGTGCTTCAGTAAATATGACACATTTCCTTTCCCTCTGCTTGAGCCTTCTTTGTTTCCACTGGTCAGGGGAGGAGAAGAGAAAAAGTGATGCAACATTATTTTTAGAAGGTAGGGTAACATTCCAAGAATCAATGAAAGAAAAGAGAGGAATTTAAAAAAATATACCTGGCCTCACTCCACTTCTAGTAATGTATAAGATGCAAAATAGAAAGTTGGCCACAGTACTCAATTGATTTTTTGTTTTTCAAGGGGAGAAATATGTAAACAAACATGGCTACTAATAGGTCGGTACATCTGCATGTATGCTCACGTACATGTGTTGGTGCGTGTGGGAGGGGGGGGGGAGAGTAAGCGACTGCCCAACTTTTAAACACAGACTTCAATAATAAAAGTAATTTATTGCACAACACAATACAAGCTAATACTCAGTAACTTATTTAAAACTGTAAACTGAAAGTTAAATATGTGTGGGATAGAATTGAGCAACTGAAAGTAACTATAGAAGGGTGACTTGGTCAAAGTCATTTAACACGCAGGTACAATCTTTGCTGTCTGTCAAAGTGCTGCACAGTTGCCACATTTCAATAATTGAGATGAGCAGCACTGTTGAACTACTTAGTTTGAAATTGCTGTAGTTAACCATTTTCATGCACTAGTACGAAGAGGGCCAGCAGTATTCACTGTAATATAAAAAACTCAAGCAGTCTCATATATTACAAAATATGGTAATATTAACTTTAAAATAACTGTTTTTTTTTTCTTTATGATTACCAATGATTGAAGTTAACTTAACATGTCAAATAATCACAATTTAGTACCAGAATACCCTTAATTCCAGCATCTCTTCAATGAATTTTTCTCCTTGGTCGCTTGGACTTCCACTGCCGCCATTACTCGGTGTGTCTCAACTCGTCTCTTGTTGTAGCTGGCCTAAGCCAGCAAAACATCTCGCACTTGCGTCATATGTTTGCCCGTTCGTATGTATGTCATTATCAAAAAATACTAGCCTGTGAGTACCTTATCATTCTATCTAGCAGTTAAATACTTCTTCACATACATTAGCATGAAAAGTGCTATTTTAATGCAAATTTTTGGGTTTCTTGGGGTTAAAATTGCTTGAAAATATTTTACAAAATCAGTGATTTTGCCAAGTCATTCTCTTTTACCTATTAGCCTTGTGAAATTGGGGTTCTGCTCTGTAGCAATATTCTTATTGTTCTTAATATTATGCTATTTTATCATGTGAAAACTGCAGGATTCTCGCTATGAATGTACATCTTATTTTGTTCTACACCTTAAGGTATAATCTTAGGATAAAATTATTTTCTGAAAACTTTATAACCACCACATTTTTTTATAAAGAAACAAAACTCATTAAGATGAAAATACTTTAAAGAAAATTTTTAGTTTTTGTTTAGTTTTCACAATAATAATGCAGCAACTTTAATTAAGTATTATTTGGGTTGCTCAACCATACAGTTTGGTTTTAGAACTGTTGCTTATGAATTAATGGTAACTGCACAGTCTCTCAGCCTTTAGTAGTATGATATTTCTATATGCTAACAAACTAAGTTTTGAGTAATACAGTATATTTTATTATTTTTATTACTACTGTACCACTTTGTCCATGTAAATAGAATTGTTGTTATACTGTAAGTCTGGCTCACCTTATAAGCAGGTAAGAAATACTGCAATACAGTAATTAGAAATAATGGTGCCTAGTTTTTTTTGTCTTGTATGCATATTTCATCTTTTTGCGATGCATTATTTTTTCCTGTTTCCAGTTTATGCTTTTTTACATTACCAGACATACTCCAACACTGTTGTACATTCAGTACGTGAACTTGTGAACGTGCTCTTACAGGTTTTGTACGGTGTGTAGTATAATCAATTGTAGGTTAACACATAGCTCATTGTTGTCCGTATATATATTGTATCGGCCTATCACATAGTACTGGTCCGTTTGTCTGTCGAGTTGAGAACCATGTAGCACAAGGAACGCAAGTCTTAGCTCACACCTGTATGCTTATATGTCTGATGATAAGTTAGCTGGGTAGCACAAAAGCAGAGGAAGTGTCGAACCATTGTATTGTGTTGTTAGTCGTGTCAGTTTTCAAGTCATTGCACTATAGACATCTATTTTTAACTAACACTGCTGTGTAAATATATATATATATATATATATATATATATATATATATATATATATATATATATATATATGTACTGTATTTATAAAAATTGTGATGTCTGTATTCTTGTGATAATTTAAAATGTTTTAATATTGTTGAATGATTTTTTTCAGTTGTATGTTTTATTGTAGTTGACATGTGTTAAGTTATGTGTAGTTTGCACTGCGGTGAGGTGTAGCAATTTCCATTTTAATTTTCCCTTGTGTATCTTTATGATAACTGTTAAGAGTAATGACTGGTGGCATTTATGCTGACGACAGTGCAGGGCCTAGGCAAATAGAAGAGAGGGCAAGTGGTGCGGGTGGCATAAACACAGGCTGGGCTCACCTTGTTTTATAAAGTTATTACAGGGAACAAATTACTGCATTCAAGTTCAGTTACTAATCAAAGTGAAATTTATTTTGGCTTAAAAAACACAATTTTAATAATTTATAATATAAAGCTAGAGTTTCTTATGTATAGTTTCTCATTTTAAATGTTAACATTTTTTTTAAATTCAGTTGTAACTTAAGAAACACATTGATGTTAACTATGGTTTTATCCAATATTATACTTTTTTTTAACTTGTCTTTGTGTAAAAAAAGGGGGGGGGGGAAGTGGTGAAACAAATTTTCTCTCCTTACAAAATTGCCTGGTTGTTGACAGTCTTGCATGTTTACTGTGTTACATTTTTGCCAGCACCTGTGTGTACAATGAGCTATCTGGAAGTGGACGCGTAGCCAGGTTGTGTGGCCATCGTTTAGCCAGGTCGACACCTTACCGTTCAGGCATTCAGCTGTGTAAACTGTCTGTATTCTGAGATCATTATTGAAAACATTAAATAATAATAGAGGATGTATGTTACCATTATGAGTTTTTCAGTTACATTTAATTCCTCTTTATAATTTAATAGTTCATAAGTACATAAATATATTGGCAATTATTTAGAAAATTTCCTAGTTAAAGGTGTTAATATATCTCTTCATAAACTGTTAAATTTGTCTGTACATAAGTTGTGACTAAGCCATCTACAGGCAGGATAACATATTCTCCAAGTTATTTGTAATATTCTCCCATTATGCATTTTATACATCTAATTGCTTGTAAAGTATGTCTTTGTCTCTCTACTTTTATGTTTTTACCTGTCCAGTGAAATATTGTTACTACAAGAGTTCATAATATCACAAGAAATTTTTGTAAGCAAGATTTCTTGTAGCAGCAGTGTTCAGGTAAAGAAGCAGTTCATTATGTTATTAACTTCTGTTTGAAACATGGGATGTGAAGAATAAGTGCACTGTGTTCCTTGAATAACATCATTGCTGTTATAAAGTCAGTATTACTAGATGAAGCTGCAGTTCCTTCATTGGCAAATAATGTCATAGCTTATTCTGAGGTATTCCTTTCCATTTTTTTTCTGGCAAAAATATTTGTTGCTTCTCAAAAATTAATAAACTAAATGCTCAGTAAAATATGTGTAGTTATTGCTACCACCTTCAATATCTCTATTTGAAACAAATCAAAGAGTGCAAGCTGTCATTTGGCATGCATTTTTCTTTATGTTTTGATATATGAACACGGGGGTGGTAAGTTTATATTTGTGACTGTGCGAAATGATAGTCAATATACTTCATCTCCCAGTTGTGACAAAAAGTTATTATGTGATGAAATAGTAAATTTTAATTTTTAAATTCTGTGATTTTTAATGTTTTTGTGTGACTTCATGGACGAGAAGAAACATTTCTCGACATTAATGACATTCAAAACGACGGGCTATGTGTGGCATAGAAGATAAAAGTAAGAGTTTTTCTCCTACCTTCGATTGTTTTAGGACCTGTGATTAAAATATAAACTGTAAACAGCAATTTCTTTAGGGTGATTGATTAAGTAACTCTCAATTTATGTACTATACCCATTAAAAATAATTTCCTAGTAGTAAGAAAATGTACAATGCTGTAAAAGTGTATATTTGTATGTCATATTATTGACTGGTTATTGCAGAAATGCCAACTTGGTTGTAATATTTGAAAGGCTCTACTAACCTACTTGGTGGTAGTTAGAGAAATAGCAAGGAAGTGTGGCTTTTTGTATAGTAAATACGTTTATATAGTGAACCTCTATATAACAAAAACCTAAGTTTGTAGTTGGTCCTGTCAAAACTGTACATTAAACAAGTCATTCTCTACTCCCTATAACAATCTATTTTTGCCTCTGACACAAAACCCCTTTGCAGCAAAGGAATTGTAATGTTTTGCTACATCAAATTGCATTTAAAACTTTGACATATAATCCATTTACAAAAAGATAAGAGAAAAAAAGTACATTTTTCAAAATAAGAATGATATTCAAGTAAGATGTTGAACATTAAATAATTTTTTACAAAACTTGACTGTAATAGTTGTTTGTAAGTTTGATAATGTATAACTGTGCTAAAAAAAAAATCAATTCTGTATGTATTTTAAAATACTGTAATACCAAAACCATATATAACGACTAAGCAAAAAGTTTTTTAAGCATTAATGTATAAAAAAGCAATTGAAATATAATTTTAGTAGCTGCTAATACTGAGAAGAAATATACACTGTTGTTACCGCTTTGTAACAAATATGCAAACATTTTTTTATATTTTAGTCCCTTCAGTTTTGTTATATAGAGGTTTCATTTTGTTTAATATATACATATGAATGTTTTACTGAAATAAACTAAGCTTCGGAGCAGACCACTTTTGTTCTTATCTTCCACAGATGTTCTTTTTTATGTGTGTATATACTTCTATATGAAACAATTTTACCAACCCATTAATAAAAATTAAAATTTTAACAAACACCTTCCCTCCTATTTCTGACATTTAGTACATCATATTAATTACACGAGTATTATCTGCACAATGAATATAATATTTGATTTAGAACCTCTAAACAGTCAGCAACTTCTGTACCACAATCAGTACCATTTTACTCATGTTTTTTATATTAAGTAGCAACTATAACATTTATTTTAGACTGAATATTAAACTTCACATCAGTGTATGTGGATGCAGTATGTGAACGATTAATATTTTAAAACATGTTACTGTGCAAACCACTTAGCTAATTTATTACAGATTTTAAATAAGAGGTAATGGTTTTCTTTGAAGTACAGTATGGTGACTTTACATGCCTCGTAAGCCATTAAATTGCTGAATAATTAGCTAAACAACATTAGGGATGTGCAAATATACAAAAATTTGAATAGTTGTGAATATCACTTCAAAATTATTCTAATTTGGAATGTGAATATCAACTTCTGAAAATGTGACTATTTGCTATGCTCGAATATTGTTTCTTTATTCTGTATTTCCTGATCTTTATCCCGAATACTTGCATGCAATTTTGGAACTTCAGTATCACAACTGGCAAAATACTAACTGTATACTGCTAATGATGAAATCCAAAATTTTCTGAATATAATGTGATGGCATGCTCAGGAAATGTTGTGGAGTAAATAATAATGAAAACCGGTTTGGACAAGAAACATTAAACTGTAAACATGTATATAACATATTGTTAACAACACACAGTTGCTCTGTTGTAAATAGTGAAACATGAATTTATTAATTAGTCTCCAGTATCTAATTTAATATAGCCAAAAGAAATATTATAAACATCAAATCGACTAGGATGTACCGAATTCAGGTGCTCGTAACTCGTGCAACAGACAATGCCACTTGGGTCTGTTTCAGCTTTGTTAAGCAGTGTATGAATATTATTCATACATTGTCATGATTAATTAAGGCTTTAAAAATTGTATATTGAAATACTTTATTTGTACTAAGAATGTTGCAGAATGTAAAACATTTCGTGCCACTCTCAAAATGCTAAAAGTTTAATTCACACTTCACAGGTAAATCTGACCTTATAGTAGAGCTAAATATTTTTCAGATATAGTCATTTTTTGACATCCATGCTAAAATAATATAACTGTAACCAACATTTCTGCTCACACATTTCACAGTGGAAATTATTTTATGCTGGTATTCGTCGAACGTGCTGAAGCAATTTCTAAACGTTCAGTAAGTATGTAAATTAATGTCAGTATGTAATGGCGATCAATGTGCATTGTTACTTTGAAATGAGAAACAATTTTTGAAATCATTGTAGTCTTGTTTTGAATTCAAAAGTCAAGCCTCAGATTGTTATGCACTTACTGTCTTATACCTAAAAGTTTATTCTAATGCTTTAGGTGCTAAATGAAAGTATCATAACCAGGTAAACTTAAGTGGAGTCCATTACCTCAGTGCAACAATCACATTTACATGTAGAATGTCACAGTAAAATCCCGTTGTTACTACCCCCTTTATTACGACCATCCCGTTTTTTCCACCTTTATTTGAGGAATCGTAAAAAATCCGGGCTGAAAAGGTAAAAAATGTAAAGAAAATCTGCTGAAAAATTTATTTATTCCAATTGTTGCATATCTGTGTTGCATTTTCCTTGGCAAGTGCTGTGCTGTAATAAGAAAAGCACGGCTAAAAATAGATAACACCCCTTCTGACTGTCCACCAGCTAGTAGCCAATCATTCCACCCCCCCCCCCCCCACAAGCCAGATTGTGCTTGTGTGTGCATGCACATCAACTTCACTTATTTGAAGCTAGAGGAAAAAAAAGATGAGAACACTGGATTGTTTTATTTTTTCCTTTTACAGTTAAAGTCATGCTGGTCCTTTTTTAGTCTGTAAAGTAGAGCCTGGGGGTGGGGGAGAATCATTTAGTGTCGTCTCTCCCCCCCCCCACAACAGACATGTAAACAATGGTGATAGTGGGAGGGAAAGGCAGACACGAAACTCTGCTTTGCAGCCAGACGGGATGCACATGACGGTCAAACAGTTGTGGTGGCGGAGGCTAGCCTACAACGTATACAAGCACGGTTTAACCTACCTGCGGTAGAGAACATAGGAAAAGGCAGAGCGGCAGAGTAGTGATTAGGGCTGCACAGCCCTCCGCTTGTCGCCACATGCCACCCCAGCCACATTTCTGAGCCTTTCCCTATCCTTAGCTCTGAACCAGTGTTGCCAACTGAGTGGAATTCCCGCTAGTTTTAGCGGGGAAAATGATTGTTTAGAGGATAGCGAAAATTTTGGCATATTTTTAGACATTTTACAACGGATACAATGGTAGCTGTTTTGTTTCATGTTTCCTGTTCTGGTATCTTTGAAGTGGGGGGGGGGGGGATATAAGCCCTGATGGCGCGTAAGCAGCCAAGTAGTGTGTAGTTTCATAAACCTAAAAGAATGTTAATTTTGGAACAAAAATTGTGGCTTGTTATGACAAAATTTAATTTTTTATGTAAGTCATAGCCACGGAACTGCATAGAATGCGTAACTTTTATATTTTAACCATAGTGGCGTTTGTGATTAATTAATTAGGTACTTTGCAAAAGTATTACAATATGCTTAAAAAGACCAAAGTATCTTCTTGCCTTTTAGGTTTTATTACACCTTTCACATGTATATTTTACTGTGCAAAAACTTTCTTAAATCCATTTGAATATTTTATGGCTGTAACTTTCCTTATATGAATTATCCGACATTGCATACTGTTTTAGTAGAAACAAAATATTATAAACAAGCCCATAATTAATTTACATTACAATGAAATCACAATCTGCCACCTACTTGGCAGGCGAATTTATTTTGACACTTCACGTCAAGATTCCAGTAATACTTCTGCTGTTGAGTGTTAAAAAAAAGTATTGTATGATTCCAATACCGAGAGGATACCATTCCTCTAGCGAAATTATTTAGACAGTTGAAAAAATTGGGCCCCACAAAATTACCAGAATAAAAATTTTTTTTATAACTCAAACTAAATATTACCTATGACAAATAATATACGCCTTCTCAATAGTCAAATGCTACTTTTTATTTGTATTCCTTTTAGCGGATTTTTGGCAGAATTTGTAATGAAATTTAGCGGGCTGTAAATCTTGGACTTGGCAGCACTGCTCCGGACAGTACTAGACATTGACAACTTCCGCTGTGTTATTAATCACTCGGCTCTTAAGACATGTGGGCTGATATGGTTTTTGTTTTATGCTCGCTCAACAGGGGAGCAGTATCCACAGTGCATAGTATTAAACTGGTGCAAGGTGACATTGTTTTATGATTTTTCCTGTAGGCCTAAGACTTTTAAGGGTGAGTTATCCAGTCGTTATTTAATATGTGACAGCACCTTGAAAAGTCTTGAGGGGCTCTAAATTTACATTTTTAATAGACATAGGTTTTAAAAAATGTAGACATTTTTGAAATTTTTGTTCTTTAACAAACACATTTATCGGTATACTTAAAATCTTATAATGGTGACATGCTGCAACAATTTATGTGCAACAAGCAAAGAAAATAAGACTCAACAGCTCCACTAAAAGGCTTTAAATTGGTGCAATGTACTTTCACGTAAATAATACAAGCTGTTCTGTTAATGTGACTTCTCGCCAGCCCAAGCGAACAGGGTGGAGCACACGCGCACAGCCAGCTTAAGAGGGAGACAAACCAAGGCCAGCCGTATCCCTTCCCACACCATATCAAGTGCACGGCGCGTCTACAATGGCACATGGGGCTTTCGACAATGTCAACAATATACGACATCTGTACAATAAAATCTCAATTAAGAAGTTCACTTTTCAGTTATAAATTATATGATTTTTCCGCACTAAGTTAGTGGAAATGGGCATGTAATGAGAGACTGAAGATTACTTTTTAGAGTCTGAATTTAGTACTGAGGCTCCTGACTATTAAAATTATTTGTATTTAATTTAAAAAATTATTTTTTTACACCAGGGATGTCTCACTGCTCAAATTTTATGCGAAAAACTGCAAATTTTTATGTATAGGGTTGTCCAGATCAGTCGAAAAAGTCTATTCTTCTATTATGACTCTCCCAAACCCTGTTCCTGAAAACCGAGAAGGGTCGTAACCACGAGATTCTACTGTATATTCAATTTCTATTCATAAAGTAGTATGCACAGGTAAAAACCTATCTAATAGTCGCATACTGTATATTTCACAGATGTTACATTCACAAACATTAGCTATTTACTTTAGAATGCTACAATTGTTTTCAAGCAAATCCAAAAATGTATTTGCTTTCGATCAATAATAATTAACGTTTTCCTAGCACATATAAACATGCTGGCAATCTATTATGGCTTAATATAGCAAATGGGTAGCTTATGAAATTTAACTTTTTCTTAAACCCAAGCTATTCGTTAAATACTGTATTTACCCTTACAATATGTACATATTTTTTGTTTATATTAGAGAACAATTTGGTGTGGGAAATACATGGGACTTGAGATGTTTCTGCATACCAGTGTAGCGGAGCGGCAACTGGCGTGACTTAATAACTACTGGCGCTTGCTTCTGCACTTTAACATGATTGGTTTGTGTTTCAATTTTATACGACACACAGCATTTATGCATCATCACATTTAACAATATAAAGTGTCACTCTGTGAATTAGGCCTCTAAATGTTACAGTTACACTTTAACTGGCTTGGGTAAGTACCGTTATTTTCTTCGTCTGTGATGATGTCAGAGTCTTGCAATGATAAGATGGTGAGAAAGGATGGGAGACAGAGAGAACAGATGGCAGCAAAGGTTGTGGTGTCCTTCGCTCCCTTCATTGCTTTGCTGTTATAATGCCACGCTGTGCATGCTGCACTGTTGCACAATTGCCTAGCCAGCCGCTTGCTAGTCGCTGTGCATCACTCAGCCAGTAGACTGCCCGGTGTTAGAATTCCTTTAATAATAAGACTTATTTCAGAGCACAACAAGCCGTTACAGTCCTTTTTTTAGGTTCCATGTTCCACTTGTTCCTTGCTTACATCAGTGCCTCTAGCGGCATCCAACTGAACTGTAGGTGATGTTTACAATCTCGTGACACCCCCGGTCAGTTTCAAGTCTCGAGTGTACTACATTTGCACAACAGAATTACATGTCAAGCCTTACTGCAACAGACAAAACATAATTTCAAATTTCACAAGAGAAATCAAAAAGTCCTTACAAATTAGTAATACACACAAAACAGACAAGAATCAGTGCACAACACACATTGTCTCAGACACAACATTTCTCTGTACATACAGAATTTAGCACTACCTAGTGGTTTTGTAAATATGTCTGCCACATTTTTACTTGACTCCACATAGTTGACCTTAATCAGTTGTTTATCAACAATATCTTTCAAGAAGTGAAATTTTATGTCTATGTGCTTAGAACGTTTACAGTTCTCATAGTTTTTTATCATATGGATTACCCCTTGTCGACCATAAGAAAGCCCTCTGCTTCTCTTGTTTCACCCAAAAACTCTGACAGTAGTCCTTTCAAGTACAGCAAGTCTGAGGCTGCCACACTGCATGAAGTATACTCAGCCTCCGCTGAGCTCAGAGCAACAACTGGTTGTTTCTTAGAGCACCAGGACACCAGGTTGCCACAATGGAAAGAGGCCTCTTACACTCTTGCGGTCCGTCTTGTCGCTACCCCAGTCTGCATCTGCAAATGTGGTGATCTGAGAACACTGATCCGGGATTTTCTGGTACACAAATTTCTTCTCGCTGGTACCCTTCACATATCGGAGCACTCTCTTTGCTGCATTCCATAATGCTCTAGTTGGGCGATCAAGAAAACTACTCAAATACGCAGTGGCAAATGCGATATCAGGTCTACTGACCTGGGATAAGTACCATATTTACTCGTGCATATTGCACACTTTTATTCCAAAACAACTGATAAAAATTCAGGGGTGTGCACTATAGATGGAAAATAAAAAAAAAATACGTGGAAAAAGGTCGCCGGGGGGGGGGGGGGTCGGAGTTGTAAACTGGCAGGTGTCAAGCGTGGGACACAGAGAGAGAGAATGTTTCTCACGGCCTTTTCTTTTTCTCTACCCCCTCCTAACCTCTTCTGTAGTAACTGTCGGCTGCTAAAACACTTTTTTTTTCTTGGCAGGAAAGTTCCTGTGTGGGCTGAAGCAAAATGAGACGTTAATTTCGTCTGGTGATAACCAAGAAAAGGAAGGAAAGGAATAAAAAAGGTG
>PNEQ01110834.1:26018-53249 GCA_003012365.1 Medauroidea extradentata
GGTGGGGACATGAGGGAAGCAGCTGACAGGGCACAAGAGAGGGGAAGGGGAGTGTTGTCCAGAGGCTCACGTGAGCTGGCTTGGTAGGCTGTCTATAGATAGCTGCGGACATGACAAGCCACATGTCAAGCTACCGACCAGTTCTCGATACGGCACATCTATCACCCTGTCTTCTTCGCTGAGTTCAGGTCTGTCTTCCATTGGAGATGGAGATCCTTTGCATCTTTCCAGGTTAATCTTGTCAATGAGCTTATGTTTGGTCAGTTCAATCCTGTTTTCATCTATTGTGAACTCTGTTCCAATGAAGCATTGCATTTCGACATCTTTTGCACTGAATTCTTCTGTCAGTTTTTCTGAGAGCTGCTTGATTCTAGTTGCATCACCTATCAAGAGAATGTCATCTACCCATATAACTTACCATAAGTCATCACCAACATACAGACAGACATCAAAACTTGACCTCCTCAGATTATTTTTTGTTGCAAACTGGTTGAAGCATCGGTTCCAGCATCTGGGAGAGTGACAAAGTCCATATAGAGCTCGTTGACGCTTAAGAATTTTCTTTCCCTTTTTTACTCCTTTTGGCTGAAAAATGTACACCACCGAGTCTAATATTCCATTCAAAAAAATCCATCTGCTTAACACACCAATCTTTCTGAAGTGAATATGACAGGCTAACCTGATGGTGGACAACTTGGCAACAGGCACATACACTAGTTCACTTCTGTCCGTTTGAAACCCTTTTGCCTATAACATGGCCTTCTTAGTTCCGTCTGCTTTGGTGTGGAACACCCATTTCGTCTCAATCGGTTTAACGTTCTCTGGTGAGTCTGCTGTTATCCACATTTGAAACTTTTAGTGTGCTTCTAGTTCCTTTTTGATCGCTCTCCTCCATTCTTCACATTCTTGCACTGCTTCTTCATAGCTTTGTGGGTCGCATTCGCTCACTAGGCAGTACGCCACATAAAGTTCATAGTCTTCCAGGGATTTTGGTTTTTCTACTTTTCTCTTAGATCTTGTAAGGGATAACTCTTCATTCTGATTATCAAATCCGTGAAATTCTTCGTCGCTTTCTGCAGTTGTAGTGGTCTTTTCTATGTTGGCTTCGTCTTCACTTTCTATATTTCTTTCGTCACTTGTAGGGACTTGTTATATGGTGGTGATTTCTTCACGTCCCTTGGCACCATCATCACTGATATTAATGTTTGGTGTAACTGGGGTGTTCTGCTCCTCATACCACACATCAGTCTCATCAAATGTAACGTATCTCGACACTTGTACATTGCCTGTAACAGGGTCCCAAACCCTATAACCGTTAGGGCTATAACCAACCATTCTGGTTGGTTTAGCTCTGTTGTCCAGCTTGTCTTTCTGTGGAAATTTCATTGTCCACGCTTTGCTTCCAAAAATTTTAATTTTTGTGAGGTCAACTTTTCCCAAAAAAGAGGTGGGCAGGAATTTCTCCTTCACATGCTGCAGTAGGGGACCGGTCGAGCTGATAAGCTGCAGTACGTATAGCTTCCCCCCCACAGGTGTTTTGACAGATTTGTTGCTGTGAACATTGTTCTCACTTTGTCTAGTAATGTTTTGTTTAGCCGCTCACTTACTACATTCATCCAACTTGATACCATTCTCAGTGCAGAATGCCTTCAATTTCTTTAACGAGAATTCTCTTCCATTGTCGCACCTCACACGACTTGTACACTTTTCTCCAAACGTCTTATAAAGTCTATGAGATTTCCTGCGGCATCAGCTTTGGTCTTCATCAGGTATACAACACAGTAGTGTGAAAAGTCATCTGTAATGGTTTGATAGAATCGCTCACCGTCATTTGTATGGGTGGCGAATGGACCACCTACATCTGTGTGCAGCAATTCTCCAATCCTGTTAGACCTGGGTGATGTACTCCTGGGAAAAGGTAGCCGATGAGCTTTCCCTTGCCGGCATGAGTCACACACTTTGTTGGAGTTAGGCAATCCCCTCAACCTCAAGCTCTGGGGATTCAGGTGACCAAGTCGTCTATGCCACAGATCTTCCACATTCACCGAGCAGCAAAGTTCTCCTTTATGAAGGGAAAACACTGCCACATAAAGCTTTCCCGATGCACATTACTCAATGTTCAGGCCACTATCATCAACTATTTCTGCCTTGGTATTACTAAAAATAACTTGTTTCCCAGAGTTGACAACTTTCTTCACTGACAGCAGATTGAATTTAAGACTTGGTACTATAAGGGCTTCCAATTTTATTCTTACATCACCTTTGCACACCCTTAGTGTTGTCCCTCTTTGTTTGGCTGTCAACTCATCCCCATTTGCTACCTTAATCCTGATCGCCTCTCCATGTCGTCAATGTTGGTCATGTACGACATCATACTTGGCATCATAAGGTGGTCGGTGCACCCTGAATCTAAAATGAATGTAATTTCATCCACACTCCCTTTATCTTTAGCAAGGGCTGCCTTTTCTTTTCCCGTAGTGGCAACAAATGTAACTTCTGCATCTTCTGAGCACATATAGCTTGATTTGTGTCCTCCACTACTTCGACTACTATATATCTGATTTAATCCTCGATAGTTTCTGTTTCCTCTACCACGTAAAACATCTCTGTGATTTTCTGCTTTAGGGCACTCTGCAACAACATGACGGGTATCTCCGCATCCAAAACACCTTCTATGTGGTCTTGAAGAAAAAAAAGATGATTCTTTGCTTGTATCTTCTGCTTGCATGTGAGTCATTTTTAACTCTGCATCAAGTAACCTTTACTTCACGAAGTTCACTGTCAAGTCCGTATCAATTGTTTCCAGTACTGTGATCACATTTTCATATCGTTCGAACATGGTGAGATGTAGATGGCAGACTTTGTCATCTTGATCCAGAGTTGACCCCATTCCCTCCAGATCACGAATTAAGCTATCAAATTTATTGAAGTGTTCCTGTAGAGATGTGTTGCACTTCAATGTTGGCAACTTCTTTCTTATTACCAATTTTCAGATGGTGCTCTTCCTTTCAAATATCTTGCTTAAAGCTGTGAGTATGTCCGCAGCTGTTTTGCCATCTCTGACATAGTCAATGTGACGATCGGTCACACAATTTATGATAAGATTCTTGGCCTTCTTATCCGCTGTGTTAAACTTCTCCAACTCTTTTTCCGCCAGTCCTGTTTTATCTTCCACATCTACAACCCATCTCACTTCTTTTTCGTCTAGCAGTGACAAAACACGGAACTTCCAATTCTTGGAATTCGTATCTGTCAACTGTGAGTAGTTCGTGAAGGACATACCCGCCGCCATGTTACCGACTCCAATACAAAACAACCTCAGAGATATTGCTTCATACTACTATCAAACACACTTCCCCAACACCGCCGCGCACGATACTTTTAAACACACTGTCACTTAACCACAGGAAAACTTCATCTGGGCCCATAACCTGTTAGAATTCCTTTAACAATAAGACTTATTTCAGAGCACAACAAGCCGTTACAGTCCTTTTTTATGTTCCATGTTCCACTCATTTCTTGTTTACATCAGTACCTCTAGCGGCATCCAACTGAACTGTAGGTAATGTTTACAATCTCGTGACAGCCGGTACCATAGTGGTATGCTACTTTGTCATTTTGTAGAATATACTTGGTCTTTTATATTAGTGAATTGTGCTAAGTATAGGCTATATAAAGTCTACATATTTATACTGTATTTCGATATTTAGTCATGTTTTGCTTCAAAAATTAATTTTTCCCTGCAAAGCTATGCTTAAAATAAGAGCGTAGGGCTTACACGGTGCGGTTCCTACCATCTTACATTCGTGCGTGGAAAATCTAGGATAGGATAAAGAAGCTTAACAAAATTCTGAACGTTACCAGGATCTTTGGGTGCTGTAACAAAAAACCAAATTTAGAATGTGAATGTTACTTTCTCAACAATATTATTATTTTGGAAGTGAAAGTGTAAGACATGAGTAATATGCTGCTGTATCTGAGTATTGAAACTATGAATGGTACTGTAAAATCAATCTAACGAATACACTACTTTATGTATTATATATTGTATATTTCTGTAATTGTGATAGATTATTAGATTATTAAATTATTTGTTGTGTTTAGTCTCTACTGTTAGAGTGTTTTGAACAGTACCAAATAATAACTGAAAGTAATCCATGAAAGTTAAAATTTGTAAGTTAAAATTTATTAATAAATATGTTTTAAGTTTCTGGACGTGGTTTAATCTGCCAGCCACCTTACAGTTTTCTGTGACACAGAACGGTAAGTAGGCACCTCCCACTCACTTGCAGTGGATCTTCTAGTATCGAGAATTCCTGCTTGTTGTTAGCTTATTTCTAATGAAACCATTCTCATTAGTAATCTTCTCTTTTTTCAACTGTTTTTCAAGTATAATGTGTGGGTTTTCATATATTCTTATAAATGTGTGTATGTTTGTGGTTCCATGTGTTCATATAAGCCATATTGTAACATAGTTATGTATACTTGTGAGGTGCATTCTTCAGCTACACACTTGAGATTGGGAACTTGTAGATATAACATTTTATTACGATAAGTGAAAAGATGTTTTGTTCTCACATGTAATGGCAGAATTCATGGAAGAGATTATGTCTTTGCAGTGTTCATTTTGTAATGTGTGTGTATTAAAGGATAAGGCAGTGGAGCCTCACTTTTACAACAAGCCACTGTTTCCGAAATTTTGTCACTGTTGCCGAAATAACCTAATTTGAACCCTTAAAAATAAAATTTTTTTATTAAAGTGCATTTTGTTTTCTCTAAATTAGTGCTTAACACTTACCAGCATATAAGAGACACTTTTTAAAAATAAAATAGTGATCTCATATAATAGGCAGTTATTTAATGCAGAAATTGATTTCCTATATAAATATCTAGTCTGTTTGTTTAAAAAAGTGTTAACAGGAGGCAGCAAGTACTGTTGGCTAGTGTCGACTGTGTTGTGTAACAAGTGCAAGCTTAGTTTTGCACAGTGTAAGGTGTGCTAAATAGTAAGATTAAGTAAAGCTTGCCATGCTGTTTTGTCTTTCTTTTTTTTTTTTTTTTTTTTTTTTTTTTTTTTTTTTTTTTTTTTTTTTTTTTTTTTTTTTTTTTTACTGACTTCACTACTGTGTTTTACACAATACAAATATCATGAATCGTTAGATGTGCTTATTGTTAATAAGCTGAAAAATAATATTAACCAAAACTAGTGTTTTCATCTCATTGATACAGATAACACGGCAGAATGTGTGTGTGCGTGAGGGTTTTTAACTTATTCAAATCAATCTGTAGACGTACTGGCAAAAGAAACACTAAAATGTCTTCTTATTCACTGATATATAACCGATAACCACCAATGGTACTAGGTCTTTGCATTAAAATGTGAGCTGTAGCAAGCTAGTAGAGATGAGCAAAAGGAGGGAAGGAAAATGTAAGAGTCACTACATATCTTGCCTTGCTTTGGTGTTACTTGCACAGTCTAACACACCTAGCCCACAATGTATTCTGACAGTATTTTCGGAGTTTTTTTTTATTTTAAAATGTGGCTTTGTGATTTATACACCACATATATTACTGCTGCATCGTAGCAAACATATGTTTAAAAAACCTTTTCACTTACAACATAGTGTGTTTTTCAGTTTATTATATATAATTGACAGTATTCTAATTTTTTCCCAGGAATCGAGAATACTGTTGTAGTAGGCGGGTGTCGTAGTTGCAGGGCCCGACTGTATGAAGTAGGACTAAACATCTCTACTGTCCACAGTAGTTATAACTGCTGCGTTGAAAACGCGTAAAAGTGGGTCTTCTCTGGTTTAGTAGTCAGACCACTGCCCTTGTATTATGTTCCTGGTCGGGTCTTGTAGTAAATAAAGGTGGCGAATGTTTCCTGTGACTTGTGATTGTACTCATAAATCTCCTGTTTGCCCTGCCCTAGTGTTCTGTCACTGTTCTTTACTCACCTCTTGTTATCTGTTACCAAGAGCTCAAGGTTTCACTGTTTAGCCTCTTTACTCAAAAAATATTGAAGGTTATAGATGACACATTACGTAATTGATGTTCAGTAAGCAACTGGCTTCTTAGGTTTATTTTTGTAAAATACTACAAGTTATCATCTACCTCATAACACAGTACAAAAATTGTTTTAAAAACATTGGATTTAGTTATGTTTAGTTTTTTCCTTGTGTAAGCATGGTATAACTTAAATAGTTTTGCAGTTGCTTAAATGTGCTCTTTCATGTTCTCTGACACAAGCACAATATCCGCGTCATTGAATTATAACAGTAGAAATGACCTAAGCTTTCTTTAATTTACGGTTCTTGAGAGTAGTTTTTAAAATGATGTTAACGTATTTGTTTCTTATCAGAATAGTGATTTATGAGCAGCTAATTTATTAATGCCATTTGTACTGTGGCCAAGTCTGCTTGAAACATCTTGCCGCTTCAGATAGCAGTAGGCAACAACAGTTCTTTGTGTTGAAGCAATGTTAAGCTCGCAAGGGCAGCTATTTCAACCAGAATTGCTTTAGTTGGTAGACATCAAGTGGTCACCTATGTACTTGTCTAATACAACTGTATGGTATTACACATATTTTACTTACAGTAATATGCTTTCAACAAGCGATAATGTTGTCAGACATCGTGGAAGCTGATGTGTGGTAAGCATAAGTGTTTGCGAGAAACTTGTCTATTCCTCTCATCTTCTTCTCGTTGATACTTGTTTTAATTGTAACCTATGTTTTGTACATGTATTTTACTTTCATAGTTCTTAAAATAATTGTGTTGACCTTTGTGTGTTTAATTGTGTGAGTAATGTTATACAACTCTTGTTTGATGATCAACTATATCTTTTCAGGAAATGCCACATGTCTTTAGTTATATTCTTAGGCAGTATTACCAAGTTTAGGTAGATGATGTTTCAACTATATAAAGTTGTGTGTGTTCTAGCACTGCAGCAGCAAGTATATATGTATGAGTACATATATGTGTGTGTATGTATTGTGTGTGTATGTATGTACATAAAGTATTGACCAGTTCCAGGGTCATGTGTGCCTTAACAGGGTTCACTGTTGTCTCCTGACATGTTGCAGCATGTAACAATATTGCCAAGTGTTCCATAACGGGACAAGTTTCGTGAACATATTACTCTGTACTACTAATATTGTGTGTTGGTATTGAATATGTTAGTGATTGAAGTGCCTTGCTGTCAACAAAAACACACTTTTGTCATGTTGCTACTCACACAGAAAATATTTTATGTCAGTGCCATAATAATAAACAGTTGATAAACACTGCAGAGTATTTTTTTCTTTTATTTGCACCCATTCCTTGATTGCTTTGTTAAGGCTGTTGGACCCGAAAAATTTTATAGCTAATTATTATCCCTACATATAGGTATCCTATAGACTAGCTTTTGTGCCAAAAAGATTAACTTCTCAAACTTCTAGTTTCAGCATTATAGGTTCTCAAAGTTACGATTTTCGACATTTCGTGCCATAGGTTTCTGGATAACCAGAAGAGATATATTGGTAATTTTTGAGATAACAATAGTACACTATGTAAGCTATCGATTGAAAGTACCAAAATTTTTGAAATAAATTTTTGAATTAAATGTGCATTATGCTAAATATGGTCTTTTTTGTATACACGTAAAAGCATAAATAAATAATGAAAATATAAAATGAGTACAATCGCGGAGTAGTTTCATCCATGGACTTTCAAACCAAGTTATAAAAATTGCACTTTTCATAGTATTTAAACCGAAAAGCTATTACAAGAAGAGTGTATGTTTTCTCGGCGCCTGGAATTCCAGAATATCTCGAATGCAACCCGCCACGCACGTGGCGGCAGGAAGTCTGGGAGTGTCTGGCAGGTGCGGCCTGCCTCTTCTGGGAACCCAGCTGGAAGAGTGAGCTCGTTATTTCAGGGTTGCCAAACATCATCTACACTCGCGATGGGTATTTCTACCTGCCTAACCTTGCCGTGGTCGTTTCTGCCCTCAAATGAGGTGTTCTGTGAATCAGTGCTGTGTTGTCAGTGGTCGGTCGTGATTGTTAGGTATTACTATGTTCACTGTTCTAGTGCAAAACTTTGCCATTGTGTTAAGTACAACGTAAAATGTAATTTTACATGAAATAATACAAGTTTTTGTGCGATGCACTACAGAAATTAAAGAATGGCAGACGTTATATTAAAACTAAAAGGAACAAACTTTCAAATGCTATGAAGAGATCTTATGCTGGTCAACGATTATCACGACAATATGACTGTGGTTCCAAAAGAAATTTAAGAGGTTACACCAGTCGCGTTTGAGGAAATCGTTCAAGAAGTTCATGAGGGGACTAAGAAAGTAAATTATTTGTTTCATTTAACTAACAAATCGAATGAGTTTTTACTAAACGCCGATAAGGATGAAGTTAAATGAATATTATGTAACGACGAGATTTAGTAGGGGTGTGCGTAACTGCAGTACTCCGGGGGAAAACCTAATGACTAACAGTAAAACACAGCAAAAATTGGGTTGATTCCATCGGGTTCGAGCCCATGTTGCCTAGGTGAAAAGTAAGTCCTCTGTCCACTACAAATCTGTGCACTTTTTTTTTTTTTTTTTTTTTTTTTTTTTTTTTAACTTAAAGCGACTTCAATTTTCCACTATCATTCTGGTTTTTAATATGTAGTATATACATGTTGAGATTTATGTGGTGATCATTTCTGTATTTCTTTATGTGCAACTGGAGGATTTTATATACCTTTAAAATAAAATCATGATTTTGCGAGGGAAAAACGGACTCCGTCCTAATGGACCCCTTGGCCCGGAACATCAACACAATGAATCATGGGATAAATCAGCTGTTTTACACAAACAATGTCTGAAAGTGTATGAGTTTGCATGAGTAAAGGTGTTTATTGTCACTTTTAACATTTTTAGAATTGATAAATTAATGTTTTCATAGGTATGGCACATGCACAAATTCTATGAGTGTTTGTCCCAATGTATATACTGTATTAGATAATAATCGACGATGCCATTAAAATGACTCTTATTAAAAAGGACAAACTTTTATGGCAGAATGTCATGCTTCCTAAGTTGAAGCAATTCTTCATGCAGTGTTTTTCCACTTTGGCATGCAGTTGTTAGTAGTTATCGTTAGTGTGATTCTGTTCTATTAGTAGTAGTATTGAAATATGATAGTAAAAAAAAATAATGCAATGTTACAACACAAAGGAAATTTTACTGTAATTAAATTTGGTAGTAATTTAAATTTAAGGGGTCTGTATAATTGGTTGGTGAGCATTGTAGCAATGGGTTAGAAACAGATGATATTCTGAAAACATATTTCAGAGGGTTGTTGGGTACTTCCAATCCTCATGCACGTTGAAAATATCGTAGAGTGAGGTTACTTTGCACCGGTCTGTGTAACTTCGAAACTCGTTACTAATTTCTCTTCAAATGAAAATTCTAAAATACTCTTTACATTAAAGTAATGTGCATTGTTACTGCTGTAAATGGTGACGTTCCAAGCTGTCCACCAAAGCAAAATAGGGCTTTCCACAAAGTTATTATCTCAAAATATAGTACCTTATTTTGTAAGAAATTATCTAAGAATTCTACTTCGAGCTCTGCACCAGATTTTCTTAAAATGGCAGAGTCATCACCTGAACATAGGCGAAGCTATGGGGTGGTCCGGGTATGCACAGGACCACCCATTAAATCTGACGGGTGCCAACACAAATCTTATTACAAACTCCTTTAGAAGTGGTGGAGAATTCCTCAAAACTTCTATTCGCAAGCACGTGAACAATGGGAACACTAAAGTATCTACAGGTAATCCTCGCAAACACGCATACACAGACGCGTGCACAGAGAAAGTCCAAAGCATAAAACTGTTCACTTTTTTCTTCAGTTCACGGAATTTGTGCTTGCGCACTACAGCATTCAGCTAGTTGCTACTTACCTATATGGGGTATAGTTTTTAGGTTTTGTATTTATTGAATTCATCACTCAAAAATATTGATGTTTCTATAAGCGTTATATTCAATATCCAGATACCAAAAACTGCTTAGATAGCGCTATTTTCACCTCGAAATTCAGAATATCCCGGGGGAAGATCCCCGGACCCCCCGCCATTATGGGGAGATCAGTGAAGGTTAGGCCCACCCATTAGGTCATTTCTAGCTTCGCCTATGCGCCTGAAGTTCAACAGTTCAAATAATGTGACAAACACAACTTGCCAGGCTGCTACATAGTTTGTTAAAATTTTTATTTAAAGTCTGGTAAATATATTCAAAGGTGTAAGTGAATTACAATTTAATAATACAAAGAAGCATGTCAAGTAGTTTGAAAGGTGTTAGTGTTAAAGTGTGACAAAGTGGAAGAGGTAAGGTCATTACACTATAATTTCTTTTTACCTCTAAACATTTAGTTAAGGAACAACTGAGTACATTCAGGGTTGTGGTGTCCGATTAGATTTTTTATTATATTTTTAAACTGCTGTTGTCAATTTTCAGTAATAACAGATATAAGTTGCACTGCTGGCGATATAGTATGTATAAGTCTTGCAAAATAATGTGTGTGGCAATTAAATGAAAACATGTAGGAACAAATTTTAGAAATCTTTTCGCGCAAACCATTTGCTTTGCAACTTTATGTTATTTCGTGTTTCCTTGTCCAATATAGAATGTTACGATGGTGAAGACGCAAAGCCTCATATGTCACAATTGGAAAGAGCTCAGATGGGCGGATAAACTGGAGATAAAATCTTACTGGCGTGGAAGGAATTTTACAACCCTTTAGTTTGCATCAATACAATAAAATGTGCTTTGGGGAAAAAAAACTAATTTATTGGACATTCTTGTTATTGCCGAGGAACAATGTGTAAAAATGTAATTACTGCCAAAAATTTACATACGAGGTTTTGCATCTGCACCATCGATTTTAAGTGTTGAAAATATGCTTCGCCGAGCGTTTTTAATATTTTAGAGCTCCGATTGCGATACAATATTGAAAACACGAAGTATTTAATTAATTGTGTTTTAGTTAATAATTTACAGCTATTTAAAGGTTATGATTATATTGTCAGGCTGTTTTCCAAACTAATTTGTAATATTTCAGATTTCTGAGCTCTTATTTGTATTATTTTACAATGCGTTGGAAGACCCAGACCTACACGCTCCAAGCGGCAGCTTCTCGACCGGTTTGTAATTACGAGACGAGTAGTCAGCCCAGTTCCACGACGAATTCGGCCCTATGGCATCAACCCCACCGGGAATCGAACCCTAATCACTTTGATGTCCGCTCAACCTCCGCAGGTCTGATTACTTATTTTGTATGGTAAGCTAAAATGTAATGTCCTATCTTAAACTATTCAGTCAAAATGTTTGAACTACGCAATTCATTTAACTGATACGAGTTTATGTGAATATTGCTGACATATTGAGATTACTGATACTTTTGTTTATACTGGACACTCAAAACATCCCATTTACGACTTATTTTGCCCGTACGAGGCCTACAATGACGGGAGCGCTTAGGGCGACAGAGCACGCGCATCTCGCCACATCCTAGCCTCTAAGGCCGGTTCTACAATGACAAACATGGTCACGGTTACGTAAGAAAACGTACGCGGAACGAGCCGATCGATCAAAATAATAATATTAATTCTACAACGCACGGATACGTACAGGTTTATAACCTAATAAAATAATATAATTTTCTCTCGTATTTAATTTTGATGTTGTCAATTATGTTTAAATATTTCGTAAGTAGAATAGATAAACCATACACGAGTGTTCAGGCACATAAAAATTAAAACAGTTGTAAATAATATACTTTTCAAAGTACACTAAACTTCTTATTGTAGCACCAACGTATGATACGTTACCTGACTTACGTTTAAAATTGTTCTGCTCATGGCACCATTTGTCTGTATTTATAAACATAAAAATTATAAAAATGGATTTTGAGTAACGAGATTATGTTGACGATTTTAACCGCCAAAACGCCAAGTGTTCAAAAGTTTCAAACCAAGATGGTGGCAAAGAAAATACTATCGTTTCTTATTGGCTACACGGAAGCACGGACACGGAAGATATGAGGGTTGACCAGCTTACTTACGTGAATCCATATACGTGCGCGCGTACGTTTACGTTTCACTGTAAAACAAAAACTGAGTGCTTTACGTGATATGGCTTCCGTGTTACGTATCCGCGTCACTGAAGAGCGGGCATAAACACACCCCGCTAAATCGGCGTGCAGTCTTCTCACCGATAGCTCGCCCGAGTGAGACATTCACACACTCAACTTTATCTAAAACATTGTGTGCATTGTCTTTTTTAGTTGCCATATTTTATGTCTTGCGTGTGTATTGTAATTAACTATTGTTATATAGCAATTACCTATCTAATGTGCCAATATTTCAGGAAATAAAATGTGAAGTGACTTGAGCCAATGTAAATCATTGCCGAAATTTATTCTACTTAAAATACGAAATTTACATAAACTGGTGTTCAGGTTATAGAAATAGATTGCTGAAGTGTTTGATTTATATTCATTTCAGTAACTAAACAAATTCCAAGCTGTTTTTTTAAAGCGCTTATTGACCAGTAATATTTTGTGTTATTGAATCACTGAATGCCTATCTCATTATTTGTTTTAACTGAGCAAAACTCTTACTGACGGCGTCACATTACATTTAAGAAGAACATAATTGAAATATCCCTTTATTTAGAATGCTTTAATATTTTATTTTCATGAGCAATTCATTGAAACGTATGCTAGATAAAACTGAGAGCATCCTGTGACTTGTACGCCTAATCCTAAAATACGAAGTTCGCTATAAATTAACTATTTTAAATTAAATTTGTGTTTATAATTTATTGACTGTGTGGACATCATTACATTGTTTGTATTTTTGTTTGAGATAAGTTTGTTTTTCTGTACATATTCATATTGCATTTGGCATAACTTATTTCCAAGTTATGCAAAAATGTATGAAAATTTTGTACTTCAGGCAGGCCCTAGACCTATTAATTAATCTTTCGAATGGAATTACATAAAACCTACACAAAGCACAAACACTCTCCATCAGTATATTCTCTGACTATTTCATAGTAAAAATTAATTGTATTATAAAAGAAAAACACACGGTAGAAGTAAAGAAAAGGGAAAAACGGGAAGCAAAGATAGCACAACCAGGTGAGATATTTCGCCGGACTATGATTGGCTTACAAGAGGTATGATTCCAGGTATCACTTTCTAACTTTTAATGACCTTTTCGTTACTGAAGGTTGAAATGAACATTAAGTAAATGATATTGATAGATCCCATGCAAGTATGAATGTCAATCGTTAGCCGGCTACGTGAAAGAGTTCCGCAAAGTAAAGCTATCACTAGAGGTACGTGAATTTCGCGGATTCATTTGAGGACAAACTAAAATTCAAACTTGTGTAGGATTATGTCTAGTTCGCAGTTGGCGCATAACTTCTTTGACACCTCCTGGAAGGCTGCGAGCCAGTTATAGAGAAGCATCTAATGCAGGCCCATTAAAATTGCGTACTACTGTAGCAGCGAGCAGCGAATAAATCGTCCAAGTCTGCTTCAGTATGTAGGTATATGCCGAGTCTAGCCTGCAGGTCAATGAATCAGCGAAATTCACGTACTTCTAGCCATCGCTATCCCCGTTCCGGACCGATGGGAAAATTCCGCATAAGTCTCATCGCCGAGGCGTTGTGATTGGCCGGAAAACCGGCCAATCGCGGCCCCGCCCGAGAGAGCAATTGAGAGCTTGCGAGATGCGAGAGGATTTTATATCACTACAATTAATATGTAAATAATGATTATTATTAATATGTCGTATTGCTAGAGTGTTTTTTGCTTTTTTTTTTGTTTGGTTTGGGTTTTTTTTTTAATTCACTTATTTCTAAGGCTTAAGCTAGTGTGATTCACTAAATCATCTTATAACTAGTCTACTGCACAGTCACTAGTTCCAGTCGCGGCAGTGTTTTCCACGCCAGTTCGTTATGGGGGTCTGTGTGCTAGTAATGATTTTGGCCGCTTGTTGCGCTGGGTTTCCTCAGGGTCATAGTCTTCGAGGGCAGCAATAATTGGGTTTACATTTTCGCAGCTGAAATCGTAGAATTTTTCAGTTATTTTGTGGATTACTTCAGTCAGCATTTGCTGTTTTAATTCTACATGCAGGTATTTTACCGGGACATAGCGAGGCACATCTGCTGCCATTCTTAGGCATTTATTTTGAACTACTTGCAATAAGCCCAGGCTGGGGCTGCATAAGTTATGATAGTGCAGATCATTGCTGTATATAATTCCGTTTTTAAGCTTAAGGCACAAGGTTTTATTTATCATAGGGTAGAGAGCTGCCATGCGGCCGTAGGCTAGATTTATCATGTTTTCCACATATTTTCGCCACGTCAGCCCGTTATCTAGAATAGCTCCTAAGTATTTAACTTCAGATTTAAATGCAATTCCCTCCTGAAATAGTTTAAATCGCGGGAGGTCTGGAGGAATGTGCCGTTGTGTAAAGATAACTGCTTCGCATTTTTTAACATTAATTTTAATGCACCATAAGCGGAAATAATTTTCAAGTTGATTTAAATGCTCTTGTGCGAGGCGAGTGGCATTTTTCGCGTCTGCGGATCTCGTGTAGATTACTGTATCGTCAGCATATATTCCGAGGTTCATATGCGATTGAGGGGGTTTTGGGATGTAGTGCGTGTAATGATTATAAAGCGTGGGACCTAATATGCTGCCCTGAGGAAACCCGGCCCTCCTAATATCTTTATGTTGAGAAGTGGCTCCAATTGTTACGGCCAAGGTGCGGCCTTCTAGGTAGGTGTTTAATAGTTTAATATAACAGTCAGGGAATTTGTTTTGGTACAGTTTGTATATTAATCCAGCGTGGAAAACTCTGTCAAAAGCCTTCTCAAGATCCAGGAAGACTGCTACTGTATAGTGGCGCCAGTTAAAGGTGGTAGTTATATGTTCACTCAGTCTGACTAATTGGTGAACAGTCGAATGTTTTGTACAAAAGCCAAATTGCTCATTTGGGAAAATATTCACGTTTTGAATATGATTTTCGAGTCGGCTCATCAAGACACGTTCGTGTATTTTAGAAAGTGTGCTTAAGAGGCTGATAGGGCGGTAATTTTGTGGTGAAGTGTGATCTTTGCCCGGCTTGGGAAAAACAATTGCGTTGGCACTTTTCCACGGCATAGGGAAGTGTGAAATAGTCAGACTTGCATTTATGCATTTTACTAGTGCTTCAATTGTGCTTAGAGGGAGCTGCTTTAGGAGTATGGCCTGCAGAGATGTTGTCTTCACTGGCGAATGCACGCCCTTTTATACCTGGCCGGGAGGCCAGAGTACCATCATCAAGATGGCCACCTGGCCATCTGGAGCTCTCTGCTCCTGCAGTGGCACCACCCTGTGCGCACTGCAATACCACCGGGCCAGAAATTTACTCTTGTACAAAACTGCTTACATGACTCTGCACGTGTTGCCGTAAATATAAAGAAAAACAGAAAATAATTTGTTAAATACAATATTGATTATTTACATACAAAAGGTTATTTTATTACTATATAGAAGACAGTGGCAGATATTCCTTCACAAGTCCTGGGCCATGTTTTATCCTCGAGTCCATGCTGCCTTTTTATCTATGCTGCGCACATAATATTTATGTTGACAAAATGTTAACACATATACATAAAAACACTCCTATCTGCAACATGTGCGTTATCGCTTCATTTATAATCCTGACGGGGCAGGAGATAAATACATGAGGCCAACCCAGTTCTACCGGGAGACGAGCTTAGAAATATTAATTGACGTGACGGTGATGCGTCATAGCATTGTAAGGAGGAAGTCTCTGCCGTTGTTATTGAATAATGTATCAGGAGAACGACAAATAAAGCAAGTCTGGAATGGACGGCTTGGCCCGTGACGTCAGAATAGGTTGCATGCTGGGAGGATCAGCTGTTTTTGCATATTCAATCACTCGTTTGTCATAAGGCTCAATGCATTAGCATGTTTGTTACACGATTTATACCGAACTGTGTAAAATAATGCTATATATTTAACGTGTTATAGTAGGCCTAACAACAGTTCTTTGAAGAGATACAAAGTTTCATAAGTCTCGTAATTTAAAAATATAAGTAAATCATGTCGTTGGAAAGTCCGTCACTTGGCTTTCATGCTCACTGTATTTTATTCATGTCTGTTTTATTATGTACTTATTAATTAAAACAAGTGTGCACAGTTTTTTGGTGATTATATTTCAAAAAACAGTATACAGTGCAAATTACTTACTATCACAAGGAAATTTATAGGCCTAGGCCTACTTTTAGCCACTCATGGGAATAGTTTTACAAATAAGTTTATATTTTTTTAACAAATAATTTTAAAGAAACCGTAGGCCCGTTTGTGAAATTAATAGCTGTATTATGTTAGAATCACATATTTGTAGGAGTCAACGTATGCTTTTAATTTTACGTTTCTGTCGTCCCAGATTATTATTGCAAGTCAATGGACATGTAGGCCTACCTAATGGTTAATGTTACCACTTGTGAAGAAATAAGAAATAACATTCTAATGTTACTTGCGAACATATTTAAATAGAGACTTTATTAGATTATTCACTGTCGTGGTTGAGGTTGTTGTTGAGGTAACTGCGAAACAAATTTGAGGTTTTACCATGCGGAACTAACCTAGGACAATTGGGGGAATATTATTTTTTAAATGAAAATAGCTAGTGTAGTTTATTGATATTATGTTTGATTGGCTAGGTATTGCAGTGTTTATATACTGGTCTTACATTTGTGTGGGTACATACATTTTTATTAGTCTGAAGTAAAACTTGTTTCCTTGATAAAGATAGGCCGAAGCTTTTTGTTAATTTCTTGGAAATGTGTGAACTTTTCCAGAATGGTTAAGGAGTGTTAATTTTCAATGAAACTAGTGATATCAATCATCAATTTACCTTGTTGGAGTTTTTTCTATGTACCGTACTTTTAACCATGCTGCCATATGTTTATAGGACTACTTCGTTTTTTCTGTAGCTTACACTTACGTGTGCTTAACAGCCCACGCGTGCATGGCGACCGTTCGCCAACACACACCAGCATCACGGGCAGTATTCATGACAACGACTCACGGTATTCGGAACACACCCTGCATGCGCCCGGTACTGACGGGACCAGTTGAGCGCTCAAGTTAATATGGCCACGTGGTTAGCAAGCGAATACAAAAGAAAGTGCCAATATTTAAAGTGAAACAACCAAGTAACACCACCGCAACACACCCCAACGCCAGCTAAACAAGGGACATTGGTCGTTACGATAAGCATTACGCCGTCGCTGATCGCGACGTGTATAAATGCCGAAACAAATGTTGCCTGAAACAGACAGTGCGGGAGTTGCTAGGGCAAAGTAAGTATGGAGAGGCAGTCTCCATATTTTTAAGAAATTGTTGAGCACCCACAACTAGGGAAAATGAATTTACTACGTAAAGTGCTTCGAAATTGTTCAACGACGTTGGACCGCTGAGAGCGGCTAGACCGACAACATAACAGCTACAAAGACCATGCAACGCGTTGGCAACTTTTTATGCTTAAAATAAGAATAGTGATTAATGTGTTATGTCAAAGTGTTGTACGTGTGTTAGAATAATAAACAGTGCCAGCTAGGACTTAGAGAGACAGCTTAACAAGCCAACCGGAGCGGAAGGCACAAGTAAATTAATTTCCCTATGCAAGTTTATTTATGCAATATCAGCAAACCCAATTATGTTAACATCTCCAAGGGCTCAATTGTGTCTCATGTAAATTTTAGTGGTTTTTTATGCATACAACTTCAACACAACATGCTTAAAGCGGCCACGCGAATAGTTTTGGTGGGCACTCTCAGCTACTAGCAGGAGTGGGCGCCATTGCTCGGTAGTCTTGTCTCGGGTGTGTAGGAGGTCGGCCACGTGTACGCGGCTCCTGGACCATCATCGTATCTTGTCGTATCATGTAGCTGCAATAGTGATTTTTTTCTAGTATTTTCAGGAACTTATTAACGTAACAGTAATTTCATCATCCAGGAGTAGAGCCACCTCCATCCCTACAAGCTCTTGCGCCCAGAAGTTTATCTTTTCAACGTAACTACACCATAGCGTAACTAGTGTCCGCGTTTACCGTGTTAGCCACCCACCGGCTATAGACGTGGGGACTGCTTAAGGCACGTATGTGAGATATACAGTGTGCCAATAATAACGCAATAAACCAGTCGTGAAACCTATTCATGCGGGTATGTTATTTGGTCACAGCCACTTCATGGTCCTTTGGGAGCTAGTCCTACCAACCAGCCGCTTTCCAGCCTCACAACAACATACATCTCGACGTGAAGGATACAGAGGGGACTCGCCACATGGGCGGTAGTCCCACGACCGTCACCAGCAGGAGCCGGCACCCTCCAGGGCGTAAGTACGATGCTCTCACCCACTTTGCCCTCACCACCAACACGTCAAGTGTCGCCCTGCAACGTGTGGCCACATCAACGTGATATCAACACGTTGCCAGCAACATTCAGGTATGTGAAGGTCTTTGGACTGTCGAGTGAAATTCTAAGTAAACTTTTCACAGTGTACAAGCCAGTGACGGGAGAGTGAAAAAATAGGGATAAACAACAGTGAATGTACAGTACAGAAAAGAGACAGTGTGTGTGCAAATGCGCGCAAAGAGCGAGACAGCACGGCGAGACAGGCGGGCTGCGCGCATACCACAGGCGTGACGTCAGAGGGAGGCAGTACGCACAACACCCCCCCTCCCCCAACCGTCCTCGGACTGGTAAACAACACCCCACCGGCCGGGCGAACAAGGGGTCTGCCGCGAACACGGAAAATCCGACACCTAGGCGCGAGGCTAGCACAGCCCAAAAATGCAAACTTTGGGAGGACTTGCGGCTACACTGTGCCATGCGTGTGTCAGGCCGGTCGGCAATGCAAACATTGGTGAATTCGGACGTGCAGGGTCAATTTGCCAATGTGACAGCACAGACGGGAAAGTACGCCTCCGGGAGGCAATTGAACGCGTGAATCGCGCACGCAGGACATCCGTCGCACAAACATCCTAGGGATAAACTCAGAACTTTGTTGGGACTGTATGCGACCACAGGATAGCCCCGGATTCCGCAACCCACTGCTAACCACACCATGTCAGTGCAATGCAGGTTAACATCCGCCACAAGTGAAAACATCAATGACAGTGCGACAACAGTGCGGTAATTTCCTATGGTGCGACGGGAACGGACCAACAACACTCAACTGCAGGAGTAGCAGTTGCCAATATCATGCACACTGCGTACCACCACATGAAGCGGGAAGCGTGCGGAATGGACAATTTACTTGCGCGAGATGTGAACCAGGGACCAAACAAGACATCCACGACTTATTGAGCGGGAACGAGCTGCAACCTACATGCTGCCAACAGCCAGTGTGTTACGGCACAGGGGTTGATGTGTGGAAGTGTAAGATGGGTGGATACCAAGCACATCAGAGGTGTTTACCGCGGAACGATTGGCCAACACCGACACACACCGGATTTAAATGCCACGAGTGCACGCGACGAAGCCACGTCCATGCGCAAATATTAGGACAGAACACGCAACCCGAACTACACCTGGTGACACCCTTAGTGTTACCACCCACGTCGCCAACCAGCTTACCATATGCGAGACACGTGTGCGCAGGACCAGAAGCTCAAACACCAAAAACACCAAACAGGTTCCAATCATTACCAAACTTTTCAGGGGCAACAACAGAAGACCCACAAGCGTTCATAGAGGACTGTGCAACCGGAATGCATTGGTATGGTGTGTGCGAAGATGAGTGGCCTAGTTGTGTAGGAAACCAACTGTCAGGCAACGCAAGACATTGGTTCAAGTCAGTGACACATTAGAGTATGAAATGGGACAAGTTTATCACCGCGTTTCAGCTGTGATTCGCCAGCACGTTTTTATCTTTACAAGCATGTAGCCGCGCAGTGCTTGAAACACAGCAGCGAGGCGAGTCACTCACCGCGTTTGCAATGCGAAAATTTAACTTGATCAAACAGTACCATCGTGGTATGTCAACAACAGAAGTGCTCAAGGTTGTAGCCTTTACAGTGTTGCCAGAATTTCGCAGCGGAGTTGCGCCCTTGATACACAGTAGTTATGAGGACTTCATGCGATCTATAATGGTCATAGACAGTCTCTCATACGACGACTCGGCACGGGCCAGCCCGAGCTACACCAAGCCACGTTCCCACAGCATCAGCTATGCAGCAGAGGGTGATAGTGATAAGGAAGACCGGACACGGCTGATTCACGTGCACAAAACTACGCCACTGCCGGAGAAAATTAGCTATGTCAAGAAAGTGCAACACGAAGAGAGAAGACAGTGGAACAAAACACAGAAACCACCGTACCCCTGCAGGTACTGCCCAGGACAACAGATGTACCATTGGCACAGTGAGTGTCCCAACACACCGGAGCGCCCAGCGGGAGATGGAAGAAGGCCACCGCCGGCGGGAAACAGGGACCACCACAACACCCGACACGAACCGGACGCCACAGCAGGTACTACTCCACCAACTCAGCATCAACAGCGCCCAGAACTGTAAATTAATCCAAATTTCAATTTCTAACAATGGTAAAATGTGTTATGCTCTTGTTGACACCGCTGCTACACACAACTTTGTCCGCCCACATCTTGTAGACACCCGTAATCTGCACCAATGTAAACAAACAGTGCAACTTGCCACCACTGTCTCTAGTGGTGAAGTAATGGGACAGACCAACATCACAGTCAAAATACGTGACATTGAGACGCAAACAGTGGCGTATGTTGTAAGCGAGTTAAGGGAAGATGCTACTTGGGATTGACATGGTTAACTGAACAAAGCACCATCGTGGAAACAGCCACCAGGCGAACTCATTTCGGGCAAAAGGAACGCAGAACGGTGTATAACATTGAACCCCGCACATAAACATCAACAACAACAGTAAACCTAGATGATATAGACAACAGCGTACCACCTCAATACCGCACAGCAATGCAGAAGCTCTTGCACGAGCGCAGAAACGTTCTCGCGAGTGCCGACCCACTTAAGCGCACCAATGTCACGGAATACGCCATAGAAACGGAACACGACAGACCACTGTTCACACCCCCGCGGGAATATCTGCAAACACAGGCAAAAATAATGAAACAACAGATAATGGAGATGCTCGCCGACGGCGTAATTGAACCCTTCGACAGCTGATACAATTCCGCCATAACCTTTGCTCCTAAAAATACGGCACTAGGAGATTTTGTGTGGATCTGAGGCCGCTAAATTTAGTCACGAAACCCGCAGCGCCACCATACATAAGTGTAAAAACCGCTCTCAACATGTCGGGTAACGCAAAAATTATGACATCTTTGGACTTGCGCAGTGGTTATTGGCAAGTGCCAGTAAAACCAGAACACCGACACAAGACAGCATTTACCGCCCCAGACAGGTCACGGTACCAATTCTGCACAATGCCCTTCAGGTTGAAATGTCCTCCGTCAACCTTCCAGGCAATGATGGTCCGTGTGTTAGACGGACTAATTAAAGAGTGCGTAGTTGCGTTTCTCGACGACATAGTAGTCTGGTCACAGACATGGGAAGGGCACATACACCACTTGTCAGTAGTATTGGAAAGGCTCGCAATCAACGGTCTAGTGTGCGCCAACCACAAATGCCACGTTGGCAAAACGCAAATACAATTTTTGGGGCACGTAATAAAATTCAGACGGAAACAAACCCGAACAGGAACAATTCCGAATCATTGAAGAGCACACCCCACCGATCACCCGCAAACAAGTCCACAAATTCTTCGGCCTAATAAATTGGTTGAGGGAATACATTTCAGAGTTTGCAATAATAACAGCGCCCCTCACCCTGTCACCCAGCACCAAGTTCAGCTGGACACCAGAGGCGGCGAAAAGCTTCGAGGACGTCAAGGCCAGTTTCAGACAATGTCCGGCGCTAGCACGCCATGATCCCAACAAACCTACATACGTACAAACAGACGCCAGTGAACGAGGAATGGGAGCAGTGCTGTTTCAGCTAGGCAAGAACGGGGAACGGCGCATCATAGACTATAGCAGTGCAAAATTTGGCCTAGTAGAAAAACGCCATGACGTCAACGAGCGAGAACGTCTCGCGGTAGTGTGTGCACTCAATCGGTACAGGCCTTACCTCGAGTACCGACGCTTTACATTACACACTGACAACCAGTGTTTAGTATGGCTACACAACACTTGCGAGGCCTGTAGTAAACTCACCATACGGGCTCTATTATTACAGTCATTCGACTTGCACGTGGAACATGTACCAGGAGCAGAAAATCAGCTGGCGGATGCACTGTCAAGGTCACCGGACCAAAACACGACTGCGCGCGAGGAAGAGGAGTGGGAGGAAATGTTGCCACCGGTATCCAAAACAAATAGTACAGGTGCAATCACGTGCAACAGTATAACAGTCACAGATAACACCCACATTGACCAGCTATATAATGATGTAATAACTTCAAAGCAAACTGCGCCCGAAGCGTTGGCAAAACGTAATCAATGCGGTCAGCAGGTACTGGACAGATGGTGCGTCGTGGATGTGTCACGTGGCCGGCGGTGTATTGTATAAATTAGAACGCCTTAGATAGAATACAGGGTCTTTTAACGTGCCGCTCAAAGACACGGGTATTTGCTACCACCAGACAGTCGGGTAGAGGGGGACTGTCACCCCAAGCTGCACCTAAAGATGTTAAGGAGATGGTAGGTAGTACAGCATGGGCTTCTCTTCGGTTGAGCGTGGACCCATGGTACTCGTCGATCCGGGCAAAATGATAACTAAGTGAGAGGGGAACAAATATACTTACTGTTTATACTTAAAACATTTGAACCTAACTCTCTCTATGGGTTGGCCCAGCAGAGGAGCTAGAGATACTAGACGGTAGTGAACTGCAACGTCCACAATGATAACGACGTCTAAATACAATCCTTATCGATAAGGTATCCTCATCACCTCCAATACTATGTTCAACAGTGGACTGACCACTCAAATACCACTGAGATTTCACAGTTGTATGTCGATTACAATTAGGGCACCTTACAGAACGTGGGACGTTGGGTAGCCTATTCATTATAACGACATAAGAGATATTTCAATCATCACACTTTACTACGTCAATTACCCATTACAATTCACTATACCATACACATTTGTTAGTTTGTTTAGTATGATTCTACTATCCAATAAACATGATCCAACACCATAAACTTCTATATCTACATCGTACATTGTAAGTTCTACATGATTATATCCAGTATGCAAAGTAATGCATGGTAACCTGTGTTACAGCCAGTTGTACTCATTACTCAAAGGAACTATTTACTTGGCCTTTATTTTAATATCGCAAAAGGCACACCAGTTGACCTTACGGAGGACCACTTTGAAACTTCCACCTTTCGAAATCACTTGACGACTCCACGAATTGGAGGTATACTCCGTACTACTACATGAAGGACATTGAATCGCGCCTTTTTCCATACTTTACAAAATAAAATTACTATATAAAATCAAGAGTTACTTACATACGACCCGAAGGCGACCCATCTCGCTGGAGGTTGATTCAAGACTTCTCTGCTAGGCTACTTCATCACGACAAGGTCTTCAAGATAAGCCCACCAAGACTAGCCCACAAGACAAGCTTCGCGAGGCTTATATAGCGAACCATTGACGTCACGAGACTAGAACAATGGCTCGGTCTCCCTACCTGCGACCTCAGAACGGCCGTGGACGTGCTTTTCCGCACATCCTCCGCTCAACTCTCTTTGTTCGCCTAGATCTACAGCAGGTGACGAAATCATCACGGCCCCTAGCTTGCTCACGTTATAATTAACAATTCTTATGCGAGAGGGATCGCCCGCCGGCAACACTTCCTGTGGGTCGTCTCGCCACCGTGCCTTACTGGTGCTAAACCGCTGGCTAGAGTCTCATGAAACTTTGTGTTCACATGAATATTACTGTTACCGAAATTTCTATTTGAATACATAACAAAAAAAGTATCAACATTTCTACTATTGTTCTTGCCACCAGCTTACACTGCTATCAATACAATTTATCTAGTAACCCATAGACACGACTTTTAATGTTTCCTATACTACAAAAATAATAATTTGGGTGCACAGTACAGCCCCCTTCTACATCTTGTAATAATTGTAGGGGGGAAGGCCCGATTCCTCACAATGCCCCCTTCTAAAACCAACCCATCCTCGCCTGACACCGGCGAATGGGTTGTTCACCTCTAACCTCATGGCTAACAGTGGTTCTCCCTTCCTGAAATGACTAGCGATGTACTTCGCTTGTTAATGTTTCACTCTACGCCTAACCTCATAGATTCGAATGAGCAAGAAATTTCTGTTTCATCCGATGGACTCCCAGTCCCATGCCGGCTCGCTATCCCAGGCCTATGTGTCAACTTAAGGCAACTTATCCTAGGAGGGGCCAGTCGTTCACCACCATAAAATGAGAAACTTCTCGTTGCTCTCTGTACCGAGCCGGAAGCCGCCATACGGGCTTCGTACCCACAAGAAATACTCACAAACAGTATTTCTAAACCTGGCTCTTTGATACCAGTGAGTCCATCTCACTCCGGAGGCTCACCTCCACTATTAACTTCATATGGCTTACAATACTCTAGACCCCTACCTCGCCTTCTCATGACCTTGCCTATAGGAGTCTGCGTCCGCATGATCCATTGCCACATCACCATGGTTACAGTGACCTTCCTGCTCATCCTCTCTCTCCTATTCCCGAAATGAAGTTGGTGAAAACATCACAATTCGAATGATTCTAACGTATTGCTCAATTTATTCACATCGCTAGTTCCTATCAGGGACAAAACTCTCGCTTACTCTTAATTTTTCTGCTTACATTAGTATTTTCCTAAAGTTTTAGGGATTACAATTCCCATCATACTATAAACCTGGTATACTTTCCTTCCTCATTGTTTACACAACTCTCAAGTGCCATTAAACCCTTCTGTATACTAATTCCTACATAAATATTAACATTTTTAAACTCAGGTTCTGAATTACAACAAAATCATCTCATTTCATTATCTCCGCTACCAATAAAACATTTAGTCTTGCAGAACCTTAAATCCTGTAACAAGTGTTTGAATTATCAAAATCTTAAAGTTAAACATGTAAATCAACCATTTTCTTCTATTCCAGTCTATCTTCATCTTCGTTGATAGTTGTATCCGTGTTCTCAACTCGGACTGGAAGAGGGATGTCTCCTGCAACTGCATTTCTTTGTGGCGGTAAGGTTGGTGGACCAAGGGACTCGTTCCTTCGGAGTACCTCTCGAAGTTCCTGAAGACTATGCAAACCTGCCATTTCTTCGTAAATGTGACTTGAATTATCCCTACATCGGCTGAATCTGCGGCTCTTTATTCTCCGATATTCCCTGTAACACTTCAATATCTGTTATGAGACATACAGTATTATCACAACACTGACAATGAACTGTAGACACAACACAACATTCATATGCAATTTACTTGAATAGCACTCATTTTCAAGCAATCTCATGCTAAGTCTCTGTTTGACTTTATCTAAATACATTTTACCTTTAGGCAAATCTTCTACATTTAATTCATTTAAAATCTCTCTAATACTTGAATTGTCATATATATTGTCGTCTTTCAATATCTGGAACGTGTCTGTCAATACATTGGAAAGATTGGGGATGCAAATTTGACTAGGTATGGTGTCAACTGAGGTTTCCCCAGATTAACGTGGAAGGAGTGTAATCTCCTTACTATGAAGACTACATCCATCAGGTAACTCAATAACACCAGTTCCATGAAGAGTTCTAGACTCAGTGGGACCAGTATCCTGCGTATTACAATCAATCACAACACTCGCAGAATATCTCAAACTGTAAACCCACACATTACTTCCAGTGGTTCTGTGAAAAACTGGCGAAAAGTTGTCAAGAATGTTTATTCTACACAACTTCCTACTACTAGAATGGTCTCCTACAAAAAGTTTATAAAGGCAAGACTGTACCTCGTCGTTCCTTATTGGCACAGTCGGTGAACAAATCTTAATAACTGAATCTTGGCATGATTCCAAATCAGTAGATGTAACTTCTAAAAATGATAATTTGTCATTTGAAATTGCTAAATATCCATGAGTACTTTCAACTTCTGCATAAGTTTTATTATCTCTTCCTAAGGTAGGTAAACTTACGGCTCTATATAATGTAAATAATCTATTCTGAGATTTAAGTGTGAGTTCTACATACAGTCTTAAAAGTGGACCGACTGTATCTGCATGCACTGTTGCTAAGTTATAGTAAGGATAAACCTAGTCTGTTTTTAAATTAGTTAAGAAGGACAACTCCGTTGGTAAATTTATGTTGCGCAAAACTCTAGTAAACCTTGTCGGGCTTAAAAAATAAGATGACAGTTTCCCAAGACTTGTTAAGTCTAAGGCCTATGTAAATAAGGTGACTTCCTCTCTTATATCCCCTAAAATTGCCTCAATCGTTCTCATTGCTGAACTCAGACCATATACAACACTTAATTGTTCATGGATGCTATTAACCTCGTCCACAAAAGTTCTCTGAAGTGTATTTAACTTAACACTGATCATATTAGTCACCATTGATAATTTTTCTATTATCATCCTATGTCTGGCAAGAGCTTTACTCGTTTGATTCAGAAAAGTAATTTGTTCATTTACAATATTAATGACTTCTTCGTTACTATTAGCTAACGCTTGAATCTTTCTATTAATGCTACGAAAATCTTTTTCAGTCATTGTGCCAAACAAAACCTTCAAAAGTTCACCACCTATGTTTATCAGTCCCCGTTTTGTACGATATTTAGGTTGCAACGTGCTCATTATGTTATTTATAGAATTTAGTGTCTTTGAAGCTTGAGTCTTTAACACAACTATCTCTTGAGAAATCATATCCCGTATGTATTTAGTAAATTTCTGTTTTCTGTCTCATACTCTCCTGTGTAAGATCGTGTTATAAAATCAATAAAGAATTGGAACTGCTGTACTGCAGCTGCATAATAACCTGTGTCAATGTTCGAAACAAGAATCCACTTATCACCTGTCATCAGTACATTACCTTCCTTTAAAAATACTATACCT